>WAAB01021109.1:6331-45354 GCA_013389865.1 Piaya cayana | reverse complement strand
CAGCCTTAATCTTTTGACAGGTGACCACCATGGTCTTCAGTCCCTTCTGGCCATGCTCCAACCCCTCTCTGTGCCATCCCTGCTCACCCTGCCTGCTCAAACCGCCTTGTTCAATGTGCCCTGTTCAACATGCCCCGCACCTCTTTGCCCTGCTCCTCTTCACCTGTACTCCAGTCGCTGTGCTCCCTAAGGACCGTTTAAATCCCCCACAGTAGCTCCCAGGACTGCCCCTCCCATCAGGCACCACATGGGACCAGCATGTCTGTGCTGGCTGTGCCTCTAACCTCACCTGGGTTTTTCAAGGATTTCCTGGCTCAGGGAAGCTCCCACCGCCTCAAAATGTCCACCCCACCACAGAACTCACCATCCTGCTGCCAAGTGCTGCCAAAGAAGGCAAGACTCTTGTTACTCCAATTATTTGACCACCTGAACACTGACAAAGCTTCTCTGTAGTTGTTACACTTTGCCTCACATCTGTTGAAGGTATAAAATTCTGTGTAAATTTAGATAAAGATTTTGTAGATATAATTCTATTTGGAGTGTTTCTTGAAAGAGTAATCTAACATTTCAATGTGCATAGTAATGTGGTTTTCTACTCTTGCCCTTTTCCAGTTATCAGACATATTGCTTGATGTTTGAATGTTACTTTGTTTATTCCTTGAATAGGAACAGTATGCTGCTTTTATTTGTCCAGAATATTGTGTCTTACAAAGCCTTCTGCCAGTTCCTATGGAAAACAGTTTGCAATATCAGTGCTAAAATTACTTTAAGATATAGTTGAAAAATGAACTTGCCAACTTATAATAGCCTGTTACACACACACAAAAAAAAAAAGCTGTAGAATCATAGTTTACTTATTTCAGAATAATAGAATGATATAATTTCTCGGATGTCCCAATTCCCAGAGTTATGTAGTCAAGCCAGGGTGATAATCGCAGCACAGGAAACTTTGATATGATTTTTCTATCACTTCTATTTACAAACATTTCACTGATACAAGTTGAAAACAAAGCATGCAAAGAGAGCATTTCCCACGTTAAACACATACACTTAGAGTAAGTATTATCAAAAACTGTGCAAAGAAATGTTAAATGATAAAAAGATAATGATATATTTTTCCAATCTGTGCATAACACAGCACTGTTAATGTTTTAGCTATGTTAATGTTACAAATTTTAATAATTAAAGAAGGAAAATGGAACAAGATTTGATAGTGCATTTAATATCGTGTTTCTTTTAAGTTTTATTTTAGGAAAACTAAATGTCAGGCCTCTTTAAATCAAGTAGTACAAATTAAGTATACATGCTCTTAAATAAAACTCAAAACATAAAGACCAACTTCATTTGCTGCAATTGTGCTTCTGATTTCTCAATTGCCTTTTTAATAATAAGGTGTCCTTTCCCAGTTGATTGAATAATTACTATATTGTGCATTTCTTTTAATATTCATACTCTCCTAATAGACTCATCATATGAAAAAAACACAGGAATGAGTAGCTTTCTATGCATAGCGTTCTGAAATGTAACTAGGAATGTAACCCTTGATTGAAAATGGATTGCTGTTTTCTTTCTTGGTGGTTGAAAGACTAGGCCTTGCTATCTGAACATAGACATTCTGTTGGTAAGAGCAATGACAACAAACATATTCTAAAGTAAAGCAAAATTTTTTAAAAAATATTTACACCTGTAATATTTATTATGCAATTTTATTGTCCAAAGCCCATAGTTATGAATAAAATTGTAGTAGAAACAAAGTTCTGTAGCTTTGGTGGGAATAATTTCCTTTGAAAACACTTTCTGTGTTTTTTATTTCAGTAGAGGCAAAACTGTGTGAATGATAATGTGAGAGATCATGCTATCATATTTCATGTTCACTTTTTCCTCAGACTTTCATACAATGATGCTCTTTCTGCCTGCAGAGCTTTCAGCAGATAGTACAAGATTCTTTCTTGAAAACTGTCTGTGCCAGATGGTTAGGATTAGAAGGTGTTTTCTGTACCAGATGTGTGGGTAAGCAAACCTTTGCAAAAACCTTCGCGCACACTGACACTGGCTGTTCTTTATGATTCTTTTCTCTCATCGTTCTGGACCTTCAATGTGATTAAGTTAGGAAATTGGATTTAGTTTAGAGAATTACTTTTTGAAACAGTATTCCAGCTTTTAAAGAGAAAATAGAATGGGCTTGTAAGGAACATTAAATATGAGTTTAAAAAACTTCATTAAAATTCAGGAATACATTGAGGTATTTAACTATTGAAGTTCTGTTGGGTTCCTCAGCAGTGATGCTCCTCAGTATGAAAATAACTATTTCTATTATGAAAGTATTAGTTTAACACCTTTTTGTCTCTGTGCTGAGCTGGAGCTGAAGTAGCTTATTCTGAGCCTTTAGAGAAATCAGAGTCATTGGCAAGGACATGAAATAGCAAAAAAAAACCAGTGAGTAATGTCAGATCTGCTGCAAAAGCTCTGATTTTGATACCTACATGCCCTTAAATTCTCATTGAAGGACTGCATTGTATTATTCGGTGTAGGCTAGCTGGGACTTGATTGCATCTATTAAGGGATACTATTCTGGATCTGATCTGCTGCAGTACTATATTGAGACCTGCTTCATTAGGTGCAGTGAGGTGGACCTCTGAGCCTGGCAAAGTATTCTGATCTCAAATCAGAGAGTCTGAAGGCAGAGACAGAAGGTTGGAGACTCATGTTCTTTCAGAGTCAAATTTAATTTGTTTTAACAGCTTACTGAAAACTGCAAAACTTGGAAAGATGGGATTTTCACCAGACTAAACTAATTCACCTTTTCTTTCCCATGCTGTGTTATATAGTTTTAGTAAGATGTAGGTCTGGTTCAGACACTTTTCCTAAGTGACCGCACAGAAATGAAGCTATGACAAGAAAAAGACACTCAAATGTATACAATTGTACGTATTGTGTGCATGCATACACTTACATGCACACACTCCTCAGACAATGGGTGCTGGTTTTGGAGCTTCTCACTTTAAAGTTTATCAGCGATGTCCTACTCCTTCAAGAAGTGGATGGAGAGCTTGCTTGTATATAAGTAAATAAGTTTCCACATAGAAAACCCAAACAGGCATGAACTGCCTTTGTAGGAGCTGGCAGATGTGCTTGCCAAACACCTTTCCATCATCTTCCAGCAGTCCTGGAAGACTGGGGAAGTTCCACTGGACTGGAGGCTGGCTGATGTCATGCCCACCTACAAGAGGGGTCACAGGTAGGATCCAGGGAACTACAGACCTGTCAGTCTGACCTCAGTGCCAGGGAAAGTCATAGAGTAGGTGATCTTGAGTGCTATCATGAATCACTTGCAAGAGAACTGAATGATCAGGCCCAGCCAACATGGGTTCACAAAAGGCAGGTCTTACCAAGCTAACCTGATCACCTTCTATGACAAGGTGACCTACTTACCGGATGAGGGAAAGGCTGTGGATGTGGTCTTCCTGGACTTCAGCAAAGCCTTTGACACAGTTTCTCACAGCATTCTGCTTTGGAAACTGTCAGACTCTGGCCTGGACAGGTGCACACTCCTCTGGTTGGAAAACTGGTTGGATGGCTGAGCCCAGAGGGTGGTGGTAAATGGAGTTTACTCCAGCTGGACACCAGTCACAAGTGGGATTCCCCAGGGCTTCGTCCAGCCCTGTTCAACGTCTTCATCAATGACCTGGATGAAGGCATTGAGTGCACCCTTAGCAAGTTTGCAGATGACGCTAAGCTGGGTGGAAGTGTCGATCTGCTGGAGGGTAGGGAGACTCTGCAAAGAGATCTGAACAGGCTGGACCACTGGCTGAGACCAATGGCATGAGGTTTAACATGGCCAAATGCCGGGTCTTGCACTTGGGGCACAACAACCCTATGAAGTGCTACAGACTGGGAGAAGTCTGGCAGGAATGCTGCCAGGAGGAGAAGGACCTGGGAGTGTTGGTTGATAGCCGACTGAACATGAGCCAGCAGTGTGCCCAGGTGGCCAAGAAGGCCAATGGCATGCTGGCTTGTATCAGAAACAGTGTAACCAGCAGGTCCAGGGAGGTTATTCTCCTTCTGTACTTGGCACTGGTGAGATTGCTCCTTGAATCCTGTGTTCAGTTCTGGGCCCCTCACCACAAGAAGGATGTTGAGGCTCTGGAGCGAGTCCAGAGAAGAGCAACAAAGCTGGTGAAGGGTCAGGAGAACAGGCCCTATAAGGAAAGGCTGAGAGACTGCTGGGGTTGTTTAGCCTGGAGAAGAAGAGGCTGAGGGGTGACCTTATTGCTCTCTACAACTACCTGAAGTGAGGTTGTAGAGCAGAGGGAACTGGCTTCTTCTCTCAAGTGACAGGAGACAGGACAAGATGAAATGGCCTCAAGCTCCACCATGGGAGGTTTAGGCTGGACATTAGGAAAAAAATTCTTCACAGAAAGGGTCATTAGGCACTGGAACAGGTTACCCAGGGAGGTGGTTGATTCACCTTCCCTGGAGGTGTTTAAGGCACGAGTAGAAGAGGCACTGAGGGGCATGGTTTAGTATTTGATAGGAATGGTTGGACTTGACGATCCGGTGGATCTCTTCCTACCTAGTGATTCTGTGATGTTAAAGTTTGAAGTTATGTAAGATAGCTTTTCAGATTAGTATGTGAGGGTTTGGAGTTTCTTGGTTTTTTGGTTGTTTTTTTTTTACTAACCATAATATTTGTTTCTAGCATCTATGTATCTGCTGTCTTTCCTGATATAAATTTAGTGCCTCTAGTCTTCTTACTAGCAGTAACTAAATAATACTGCTAATTAAAATAATCTGTAGGAAAATAATAGTTGGTGGGCAATCTGTAGTCAAAAACTACATCAGATTTAGGTGGTACCTAGAAATGGATGGACAGCAGTTGTGCTTTGATCCTACTCAGTGTCTGAGGAAGTTGTTCACGTTTAGTCACTTCAGTTACTTTGTTCTACAGTTAGGATAATATTCAGCATAATTTTCTATAGTTAGACTACTTTTTGTTAATTTGTTCTCCTGTTCTGCTTTGAAACTGTGTATGACCAGGAAACGTCTTAATCTATCACAGCCATCCTTTTCATATTAAACTTCTTTATGAACATAAGATGTTTCTATAGTTCTTTAAATAGTTCTTGTGTCCTGGAACATGAAAAGCAATCAGGTATGTCTAATCTTTGTTTATATAAGTGAAGTTGTTGTTTCTTATGGGATATTGTGATATTTTGGGTACTGGGAGAGCATGAGATTGGAAAAATAGAATTGAAATATCAGACATAAGCCCACAAAATTAAAATTTCCTTACCAAGTGGGTTTCTTAGCTCACAGTTCAATACCATGTTATTCAATGACAGGAGGAAAACTTGTGTGAATTGTCAGAAACTTAGACCCAGTCTATCAGCAGATCGGAGTGAGTTTTTATGATTTTCTCTAATTTATTCTGCTTCAGTAGTTGGATACTGGCACAACCTAGGCAAAAACAGGTTTTATAATTTTTTAAGAAAAGTTTATTTTACAAACTAGTCCATCAAAAATTCTATTTTTTAAATAAACCAAATTTGATAATCCCCATCACAAATTATTATTAATTTGCTTAGCACCCTTGTGACTGCAGATGAGACTTGAGTATGGTTAACTTATCTTTCACATATCTGAAATGTAAGGGATTTCCTACTCTTACTAGTTTACACTTTGATAAAACATACACTTTTAGCACATACTATTGCCAAATACCATATAGGAGATGCCTGTTTCAATGTGTTTGCAGATCCTATAGACTTAAGGAGATGCTGCATACTTGATACTTCCCCAACAGTGGAGATATCTTAAAGGATTTGGAGGTATTTAGGCCATAGGATGTGAAAGAAGAGGAGAGGATGGCTGGAAAGGGATTTTGTCTTTGGAGATGCTGTATAAATTAAAAAAAATTGGCAAATTAAGACTGAAGGACTGAAATTCAGCTGATGTTTGGATTCCTTATTCAAAGACTTTATCAATAAACCTTGCTCAGCTGCAGTATAATTTCATGATTCAAAGCTATGGGAAATCCAAAAGTGGCTAAGATGACTGTGGGATGGACTTTCAGAAAGTTATTTTACAGCCAGTAGTGTTTGTCTGCTTCATATCTGTGTATACAAGGTAACAGAGCTAGAAGAAACCTGTTGAGGACAGTTCTGTCTGTATTTTAAAGATTATTTTGTTCAGATTAACGTTTTCATAGCAAATTAATTGTTTACCAGCAGCTTGATAAAAAAAATATTAAAGTTCTTTGGATTTTGTAAATACTTAAGATCTTCCTTTCTGAAATGGGATTTTGTAACTTTTCTTAGGGTTATATTAAATTACCCATAACAGTCTCCTGTGTTACCTGTGTGAGGGAGTTGGAATTGGTGTTCCTTCTTTGTGGAAGTGAAATAAAACTAGAGTAACATCAAATTAGCCTGTTTATATTCAGCAGCACAAAGTGCTAATACAAGGTCCAACTAATAAAGGATAATATCAGAAAATATTTTAGAAAANAAAAAGAAAAAAAAGAAAGTGATTCCAGTAGGTACACTGTTAAACTTTGGTGGGGAAACTTCTATTTTAATCAAGTGCTGTTTATAAGATGACCTGGAAATTTTTCTTTCTAGTTCTGGGGAAGTGCTGGTAGATCAGTGTTTAGACTAGGACTCAAACTGATCTTTTGATAAAGTTCAAAGTGTGTGAATGTCTTAGTGTATTGGCGGTTTTATTCTCACAGATTCCAGATGTTGTTACAGTGTACTTTATTGTGGAAGAGGAGAACATCTGTGCTTTGCAAGAAGTGCCCAAAATCCCAAGCATGGAGGAAGGAATTGCTTAGTATTGGACCTGTCAGAATATAAAATAATAGCAAAACTGTCCTGTTAGATATTCAGATATATTGTGATCTATATTAATTAAAGTGGTTTGCCTTCATCATCTTTTCTTGGCATACCTTGGTTTTCAATGTGTTATTACAGAAGTTTTATTTGGTGTCTTTTCCATGACAGTTTTATTTCTTGGCATTATTTGTAGTTTGTAATGTGTATTTGCCTGAAGGATTGCACAGAAATGTAGCTAGAAAGTTATGGGTCAAAAAGAATATACAGTCTCAATAAAGAAGAATGAAGAGTGGGGAGAAAAGAATATAACATGGAAATATCTGTTGGGTCTTCAATATTTATTTGTTGCCTGCTGGGATTTTTGTGAATATTATGTTCCCAAAAGTGCTAGCTAAACTGAGGAAAGAAAAGAAGAGGTGTATGGAGTAGACTACAAGGGGTCAGGAGGGACCATTTGAGAGAGATAAATAAGAATGGGAAGTGACAGACAAAACATGGAGAGAAAAGGAATCTAAGAGACTGCAAATGGAGGGGGAAAGTGGGCCCAGGAAGAGCACTTTGTCAGTTACACTGTACACTATTTACTTTTTTCCTTCACATTTAGAGAGACAGATCTTTCTCTTCCAATTGACATCACAGTATAGTAGAGCCTTACTGATTGTAGGTTTTTCAGCTGCTTGGTTTCATTTGATATGCAATGCTAAAACAAGACTTCTTTCTCAGCATTGAAATGAACCTCTCTGGATACTTGTATCACACTTATTTTCAGGTCTCTGCCACAGGAAGTTTAGAATTGTTACTTTTGAATTTGATGGTGAGACAAGTTAACAGCAGTATCAGCCATTTTATGTGATATGAAAGAACCTTCCTATTAAATATTGTTAGTTATAATAAAACCCTACATAGCACTAGCATATGTGTATTACCTTTTAAATAATTATTTGACAGATTCTGCATGTCTCTGTGATACTCTAGTCAAGTCTGTTGCAACATGCTTGAAGGAAACTCCCTGTTATTTATTTGCCAGTATCTGTAGGACTAGTCTGGGATAAGTGTCAAGCAAACTAGAAATTCTTATATCGCCCCTCCTTAGCACCAATGTTTCTTAGTTAGCGATGAGTTTTCAAACTTCCACTTTCTTAAAACATTTACAAACATTGAGGTCTATATCCTGCCCATCACTAGATAGACTGAATTTCCTTTGAAGTAAGTTGGAGTCACATATGTGTGCCAAAGGCAGGATGTGGCCTTTTATGGAGTGAGGCTGCTGTAGAGGGTCATGCACACCCCAGGTTTAGTTTTGTAATGACATCTCATGCCTAAGCATGTTTTGCAGTCAATGACAGCTTGAAGTAAATGTATGCCCTAGCTTCCATTACTGGGAATTTTAATGCAATTCTAAGTTTGATCATAGAATGGGTACACTTTTAAGGAGTTAATAGCAAATTTACTGTCTTTTTCCAATGTCCCAAGACTCTCAAATACACTTTTTTTTTCATTGGTTGTTTTATTTCTAACCTAGGCACGTTATAGTCATTAATGAACACCTCTTCAGGCTCAGTACATTAAGGTTGTAAAGCTGCTGTGGCTGAAGTTAGTCATTCCCAATGTGTCAGTCACTTGTGATGTGTTTGGGAATTGTAGCCACACCCATAAAAGCTCTTAGCAACAAGCACTGAAGAAGTGTTACAGAAAGTCTGTGTTTGTTTTATGTGTAAGTTGCAGTCAGTTTAAAGTAAGTGGTTGGAGCATATGAATGCAATCTGAATAGGAACACAAGGGTCACAATATTTGACTCTTTTATTTTGAGTTTAAACTGAGTTTTTCATGGCATCAATACTTTGGCCTCTACAGGGATCTGTTTGAAAGAGTGACATGGGATAAGGCCTTGAAGGGAAGAGGGATACAAGAAAATCAGTTTATACTCAAGTATCATATCCTTCAAGGTCAGGAGTGGTTCATTCCAACAAGCAGGAGATCAAGCAACTAGCTAGGCAGCCTGCATGAAATGAGAAGAAGCTCCTGGCAAAACTCAGATGTAAAAAGAGACTGTATAGAAGCTGGAAGCAGGAAGAGGTAACTGAGAAAGCATATAGAGTAGCTGTCTGAGAATGCAGGGATGATGTTAGGAAAACCAAAGCTCGAGTGGTATTGGCTCCAATGATAGATGTCAAAGGCAACAATTATGGTTTCTGTAAGTACTTAAGTAGCAAAAGGAAGACTAGAGAAAATGTGGGCCCATTGCTGAATGGGGCAGGGGTCTGGGTGACACAGGACATGGAAAAGGCTGAGGTATTGAATGCTTTCTTTGCCTTAGTATTTACTAGTAAAGACACTAGAAAATTTTTTAGAAATCTAGGGACCAAAATATCAGGCAGAAAGTGTGGAGCAAGAAAGATATACCCTTGGTGGAAGAGGATCAGATTAGAGAATAGTTAAGCAAACAGCACATATGTTAAGTTTAGGGGCCCTGCTGGGGCACACACAAGTACTGAGGAAGCTGGGTGATGTTACTGTGAGGCCACTCTCAATAATCTTTGATGAGACATGCTAACTGGGAGAAATGCCTGAGAACTAAAGGAAAAGTAAACGTCACATCCATCTTCAAGAATGTCAGAGACCCAGAGAACTGCAGGACAGTCAGCCTCCCCATTTGCACATTAAGGTCACGAAGACCAAGCAAGGTGAGGCCATGCTCAACCAATGTAATNGCAACAATTATGGTTTCTGTAAGTACTTAAGTAGCAAAAGGAAGACTAGAGAAAATGTGGGCCCATTGCTGAATGGGGCAGGGGTCTGGGTGACACAGGACATGGAAAAGGCTGAGGTATTGAATGCTTTCTTTGCCTTAGTATTTACTAGTAAAGACACTAGAAAATTTTTTAGAAATCTAGGGACCAAAATATCAGGCAGAAAGTGTGGAGCAAGAAAGATATACCCTTGGTGGAAGAGGATCAGATTAGAGAATAGTTAAGCAAACAGCACATATGTTAAGTTTAGGGGCCCTGCTGGGGCACACACAAGTACTGAGGAAGCTGGGTGATGTTACTGTGAGGCCACTCTCAATAATCTTTGATGAGACATGCTAACTGGGAGA
This sequence comes from Piaya cayana, assembly GCA_013389865.1. Lineage (NCBI taxonomy): Eukaryota > Metazoa > Chordata > Aves > Cuculiformes > Coccyzidae > Piaya > Piaya cayana. The sequence continues at coordinate 35,424 of WAAB01021109.1, read as the reverse complement.
AATGCCTGAGAACTAAAGGAAAAGTAAACGTCACATCCATCTTCAAGAATGTCAGAGACCCAGAGAACTGCAGGACAGTCAGCCTCCCCATTTGCACATTAAGGTCACGAAGACCAAGCAAGGTGAGGCCATGCTCAACCAATGTAATAACCTTCTACAATGAAATTACTGGCTCGGAAGATGAAGTATGAGCAGTGGTTATTTTCTACTTAGAGTTCAGTTAGATTCTTTTAAACTGTCTGCTGTAAGTTACTCATAAAGAAGTTGAAAAAGTATGGACTGGATGAACAGGCAGTCAGGTGGATTGAAAACTGACTGAATGGCCAGGTTCATCAGTGGCACAAAGTCTAGTTGGAGGCCAGTAACTATCAGAGTGTGCCAGGAGTCGATACTGAGTCCCATCTCGTTTGACACATTTCTAATGATCTGGATGTTAGGGCAGAGTGTTTCCTCAGCAAGTTTACTGATTACACCAAGCTGGGAGCAGTGGCTGATAAAACAGGGTCACGCTGCCATCCAGACACCCAGGACCTCAGTAGAAAATGGCGGACAGGAACCTCATGCAATTAAACAAGGGGAAGTGCAAAATTTTGTACCCGGGGAGGAACAATCTTAGGCATAAGTTACTGTGGCCTGACTGACTGGAAAGCACCTTTGCAGAAAGGACCTGGGGTTCTTGGAGAACACCAAGTTGAACATGACTAGCAATGGACCATTGCAGCAACAAAGGTTAATAGTACCCTGGCTGCACTAGGAGGAGTGCTGCCAGTAGGTGATTGTTCCCCTCATGAACATGTGTGCCTCTATCCTACTTTCCATTTTGTTTTAATAATTTTTTTTAACTATACTTCTATTATTAATATTTTCAACATTAGCAGATTTTATTTTTGGTGGGGTGGTAGCTTTTGCATGTTAAACATGTGAACTATTTTACAAAGCCTCATATCCCATGTGCAAAACTGTCAAGGGTTTGACCAGTTAGCAGGGTGGGTGCAGCAGAAGGTGCTCCCCAAAGACTGACCTTAGGATGTGCCTGACAGGCTCATCTGAGGTGCAGATTTCAGTGGGAGAGGAGGTGTAGGAGTAAGCACTGCTACCCTTTGCCTGGGTGTGCTCAAGGTCCTGAGCCTGCTAATATAGTGGGAGGAGATGCAGTGGCGGCTGCTGCCCGCCTTTTCCTTAACCCCTAGCCGGACTCTCAAAAAGGAGCTTCTACACACAAGTGATGAGACTATCCTCCCCCACCCCATGCTGATGTGGCATGGACTGGGCTTATAACAGAACTCGCAAGGAGCCGTGCTGCATGTGCATCACTGCAATAGGATGAGCCTGGGCCACGCTGCCTGGAAGAAGCTGCTGCTGTGACCATGTGTTCCAGAGGAATTGCTGTTGCCCATTGAAGTGGTGGTTCTTGCTCTTTCCCTTTGATTCCATGAAATGCTAAAATCAAACTATTTAGCAGGTATTCTTTTATTGCAGCACTGGGCATATAGGCGATAACTCCACCTAATGCATGCACCATTCATAGAATCATAGAACAACCAGGTTGGAAGAGACCCACCGGATCGTCAAGTCCAACCATTCCTATCAAACACTAAACCATGCCCCTCAGTGCCTCTTCTACTCGTGCCTTAAACACCTCCAGGGAAGGTGACTCAAACACCTCCCTAGGCACCTTGTTCTAGTGACCCTTTCTGTGAAATTTTTTTTCCNCTCAGCCTCCTCTTCTCCAGGCTAAACAAACCCAGCTCTCTCAGCCGTTCCTCACAGGGCCTGTTCTCCAACCCCTTCACCAGCTTTGTTGCTCTTCTCTGGACTCGCTCCAGAGCCTCAACATCCTTCTTGTGGTGAGGGGCCCAGAACTGAACACAGGAGTCAAGGAGCAATCTCACCAGTGCCAAGTACAGAAGGAGAATAACCTCCCTGGACCTGCTGGTCACACTGTTTCTGATACAAGCCAGCATGCCATTGGCCTTCTTGGCTGCCTGGGCACACTGCTGGCTCATGTTCAGTCGGCTATCAACCAACACTCCCAGGTCCTTCTCCTCCTGGCAGCTTTCCTGCCAGACTTCTCCCAGTCTGTAGCACTTCATAGGGTTGTTGTGCCCCAAGTGCAAGACCCGGCATTTGGCCATGTTAAACCTCATGCCATTGGTCTCAGCCCAGTGGTCCAGCCTGTTCAGATCTCTTTGCAGAGCCTCCCTACCATACAGCAGATCAACATTTCCCCCCAGCTTAGCGTCATCTGCAAACTTGGTAAGGGTGCCCTTGATGCCTTTATCTAGGTCATTGATGAAGACATTGAACAGGGCTGGACAAAGCACTGAGCCCTGGGGAGCCCCACTTGTGACTGGCCTCCAGCTGGATTTAACACCATTTACCACCACTCTCACAGAATTTTTATAGTCAAAATGTGAATCTTCATTACTTTTGCTGGAATAGGAGTAATTGTTATAATTAACTATCATAATTCATTTATATTAATACCTTCATCTTGGTGTACATGCACTGCCCTCTGGTGGACTTCCTCTGGGGTCTTAAGACAAAGGCTCTGAGTCTTCCTAGGTGAACTTTTAATTTTTCCAGCTATACATGCTTTTGGGGCTCTTCTTCAAGGCCATCATCTAGTTCCAACCAGTTCTCTTTATCTGGTTCTTTTACTTTTATCTGCTTAGTTAGACACAGTCACATTCTTTTTATCTGCAAGCTAGATTTATTTATTATTTATTATTTATTAAGATTTATTGCTTAAGGTAATTAATTTCCTTCACTCATCTAACATAATGACTTATTTCTTTCTTCACCTTCTCTCTTTCTTTCTCTCCCCAGTCTCTATTTATATATATCATTTACCTTACTGTTTTTTGACTGGTATAGAGGTATGTGTTGGGTCAAATCTAAGTGACCTTGGCTGTGCCCAGGGATCACATCATGATCTGAACAAATTGAAATCTGATTTTCTGCAACTTTGGGAAGTTTTACCCTGATATCTTGTCTGTGCACCCAAGTTTTTGGTCTGTTTTTTTTTGGTCGAAGCCATAATAAATTTTGCTTTTTATTTTCTCCTTGAGAATGACCTTATCAGCCTCCAGATTGCCACACAGATGAATGAACTATCTTCTTTCAAATGTGCAGGTTGACAGAAGGCCAGGCATAAGTGTGTAGCCCATGGATCTTGGATGTGACAGGTTCCAGTGCTGATTTCGCTCTGATACTTTCCTTCAAGGTATTTATAATGACTTAGAATAATGAAGACTACCACTAAAAATTTATGTATTTAAGCTTTCTTTGGTTTTCTAAGAACCTTGTAACTGAATTACTTATTTCCGGATACATTGTCACTTCCTCCTTTATACTCAGTAGCAGATATAGCATTGAAATCGTGACTTATGTAGGCACCAAACATGTGGTGCTTGTGCAGAAGCAGACATTCAGCTGTATGCATAGCACTAGTCCATATGGACTTATAAGTAATACCAAAAAAATATTTTTTTCTCTACAGGTCTTTTGATGGTTACTATTAAATGTGGAGCCTCTCTGTTAATTTAACTTCAGAAATTGCAAAACTCTTGTTCTTAAGCATGCTATCTGTCATCAGCAGGGGAAATGTCAGCAAAATGTGCTTTTAACGCATGGGATTTTAGAATGAATTAGAGATGTTTCCCTGGTAACAGGAATGGAAGATGGTTCTGAGACCTACAGAATATGAATTGAGTATCTGAAATAGTTGCTGGGTTTTGGAGAGTTGTTTATTTGGTTGTTCCTCCCTTCCACTCCTGCTAAATTTGTTTATTTACACATTTATGTAAAGATAACATGCAACAGATAATAGGTGAAAATATTGCTTTGCACAGATGTTAGCAATGTTCATTGGTAAACAAACAAGAGAAGTGAAAACACTACATTTTGGGGTTACATTCCTGTCAGGAAACAAGGACTTAAGTATGTATGAGTTGTAGAGATGAAATCTGCTTTGGCTTTTCACCAGGTTGTTAAAAATACTGTCTTATGCCTTCCTTATAGCAGTGGAAACAGTTGAGGCTTTGGTTTTGGGTAACTATGTACATTACATTCTAAAGCTTCTTTCAGCATTTAATATGATTTGTCCATGACAGTAGTCAACAGAATGTTAACAGAGTAATCCTCCAAGATTGCTGAATGATTCTACTTTCTGATAAGCCTTTTGAGAATGTTCTCACCTTTTGAGAATGTTCTATCTCCTTACCTAGTTTGCAGAACATGTATTCCAGCTTTTGGCAGTAATGATTCAACAGATCATTTCCTGAAGGTAAATTTACTAAACATATTCTGGTCAAGCACTTACCACAAATGTTGCTGAGAAGTAAAATGTGCTTTGCCTGGGTTTTTGAAGAGTTTTTTGGGGGGCTTTGTGTTTTTACACAGATCACCTTTTTAAACTTGCTCGTAACAACAGAATTCCAACACTTTGAAGGTATATAGCCACATTGTAAAGCCCCTCATTCTCTAATGCTTCTAGAATAGATGACATTATGATGTGATTATGTACCTCCAAGGTACACTACATCAATATTTTATTGTTCTATTATCTACACTTTCTGTACTACCCACTTTTTATTACCCTATTAACATTTTAATTATTTCTATTGTAAAAAATGTACTCCATTTTCTTAAGCCTGAAGTCTTAGAATACAAGTTCCAATTTGTGTGCCTCCATTTGTTTTCCAACTATTTTAATTAAAAAGATATTAAACCCAAATGTGATTTGTGTATGAAGTTCCATCCAGAGAGGCAATTATCTTTAGCTTAGTATCTCACAGTATTCACAAGTATGCACAGCTGCTCCATATTCAAGCTCTTTTTGAAAGTCCTGCCACTTCTAACATGCTCTGTCAAGAGCTTTGTTTCTTTTTAAGCTAATGAGCCCTGAAGATTTTTTTAGATAGCTTATGGGAATGGAGAAACAAAGAATGTATATTGCTGGATTTGCAGAGTCTCTGTATTCTGGGCTTATGATGAGAGGCACAGCTAGGCTTGCTGGAAGGAAGAGTACAAAAGGCAGACTACTCTCTACTTAAGGTCAGGGCAGGGAGAACAAAGCATTTAAATGAACTTGTGTTCAGCGTTATGAGAGGTCAGCGGGTAAAGCAGGATACTCCTGCTTGTCACCCATGTGTTTTATACCACTTTATCAATCACTTGAACAGGCAATTTTTAATGCTGTATGTTGACACAGATTGGATCGAATTAGCTAATAATAAAATATTAACCTTAATTTCTTTTTTTAAAAAAGATAAATTAGATACATACAGGGAAGAACTGTGTCTCAAATTACAGATGATGATCTTTTCAAACCTGGCTCAATCTACATTTGGTATTTGTGGGATTTGGAAAAAAGTATACTTCTTTAAAATTTGAAATCAGATTTTTAAAACTTATTTTCATAGCGTTGTTATATATCCCTGACAGTGAAGTTAACAACTGCATATTTTTTTCTCTTTAACTCAAACATTAGTAGAAGGAATGTTTATTCTGAGTTATATACAAAAATAGGCCAGCAATTAAGCCTGGATTAATCAGTGTTTTCACCTGAAATATAAGAGTTCCACTGGCAGTGAAAAAAAAGTTGATGCTGGGGGGTTTTTTTGTTTCATTTTGATTTTAAACTAAATTGTATTTTAGTTGTATTTAGATTGACTTCTTAAAGCTAACATACCTTTCTAAGAGCTGTGACATATAATGTATCATCAGCATTTTACTTAAATTTGTCCAGCAATTTGTTCATGTGTTCCACCTGTGTTCCATCTCTCTCAAGTAAACCAGTACAATGCCAACATTAAAGAAATCCTGAATCTTTATGATAGAACAGCTATATTAATCTTCTTTTTAAAGGCAAAAAATATTTTATTTCTTATTGCTTCACTCTTCTTCTGGTGAGTGCTATGGATTCTGTTATCTGGAAAGCAGAGCTGTGCTACCAATATCCTGGAGAAGGGCTGTTGTACAGCATGACGTTGAATAAGAGACAGCTACAGCTTTGAAAGGAAGTCCACAATGGCTGATGCAAAATATGAAGGAAAGTTGTAGAGTAAGAATTGATGACACTAGAAAATGTTTCCAAGAAATTGCAACTCATCTATCACTGTTAACTGAGTTTGTAAGGATGACTGAACATTGCAGAAGGGTACTGTGAAAGTAGGCAGTGAAATGGCAGATACAGTCAGTTTAGATCAGTATAAGGTAATGCAGATGAAGAACAACTGTACAGCACATGCATTCACTCCCCCTTTTAATTGCTTGTAGTACATATGACAAAACGACACCACTTCATAATCTGTGTTCCGGTAACACCTTTTTATTTGAAGATTTACTACTCTAGGTATATCTCAGAGGTAAACAGAACTAAGAAACTTTCAACAACGGTCAGAGGGATGATCAGGCTATGAAGTATATTCCTCCTGAGAATTGAACTGACCTGGTTAAAACTCTTCAACCTAGAAAAAGTACAGCTGAAAGTGAAAATATGTGGTACATTGACCGGGCTGACCTCCAGTTTATCAAACTACTCCATCACTCCCTCTTCTCAATATGACAGAAGAGAAAATATGATGAAAAATATCATAGGTCAAGATAAGGACAAAGGCTTCAGTTAACCATTACCATCATAGACAAACCAGACTTTATTTGGGGTCAATTAATTTAACTTAATGCAAATTAATAATGTGACTGGTGCCATCAGGAGGGTCTTGGTTTTTCTCAAAACGGGATATTCTTACAATGGGACATTCTTCAATGAATATATCCTGCTATGGAGGGATAGGATCCACTTGTGTTGATAGGGCATAGGAATCTTTGACATCACATCCAACTGGGAAATAAGACAGGCTGACCAGGGCAGTGAAAAGTGTCCCTTACTTGCATTCCACAAGAAGAATCAAAACACAAACCATCTCAAGGGCATGTATGGCTGTGATGGATCCTTCTCCACCCCTCCAGGGAAACATGCATGATCAACTACTTATCTGAAATGTTTGTACAACAATGCATGGAGCATAGATAACAAACAGGAACAACTGGAGATCTGTGTTAGTTGTGGGCCTACAACCTCATTACAATCACAGAGATGTGGCAAGATAGCTTGCTGTCATGGACAGCTATGTGCTTTTTGGAAAAGACAGGGTGAGGTTTTACGGTTGCTCTTTGTGGAGGGAGCAAGTGGAATGTATTGAACTTGGCCTAGGTGTGGATGTGGACTGAGTCAAGAGCTTATGGGTAAGAATCAAGGGGTAGGCTAATGTCTGTGAGACTGCTGTGGGTGGCTGCTACATGCCACCTGATCAGGAAGAGGAAGTCAATGAGGCCTTTTACAGAGAGCTGGAAGTAGCATCACAATCACAGGCCCTAGTTATGGGGAACTTCAACCACCTGGATATTTGCTGGAAAGACAGCACAGCTAAACCCACACCATCCAAGAGATTCCTACACAGCAGGGATGACAACTTCTTGACACAGGTGGTGGTGGAGCTGGTAAGAAGAGGAGTGTTGCTGGACTTTATACTAAGAAACAAAGAAGGTCTGATTGATGATGTGAAAGCTGGGGGCAGCCTTGGCTGCAGTAACCACAGGGTGATGGAGTTCAAGATCCTGCATGGAAGAAGGAGGGCAATAAGCCAAAATGTAAAACTGGACTTCAGGATAGTTAACTAGCCTCTGCAAAGACTTAATTGGAGGAATCCAATGGGTTAGGGCTCTAGAAGGTAGGAAGCGGTCCAAGAAAGCTGGGCGATATTTAAGCACTTCTTCCAGGCTCAAGATTGGTGCATCCCTAGGACTAAGAAACTGAGTGAAGGAGGCATGGATGAATAAGGAGCTTCTGGAATATGCTAACTGGAAGAAAGAAGTTTATGGAGGGTGCAAAAAAATGACTGGGCACTTGGGAGGAATGTTGGAATGCTGTCAGAGAATGTAGGGATGCAACAAGAAAGGTTAAGGCCCACTTGGAATTAAATCTGGCAAAGGACATCAAGGATGACAAGAAGTTCTTTAAGTACATCAGTAGCAACAGGAAGACTAGGGAAAATATGAGCCAGCTGCTGAATTAGGTGGGTGCCCTTGTGACAGAGGATGCAGAGGCAGTGGAGTTTGCTGAATGTCTTCTTTGCTTCAGCCTTTACTGTTAAGGCCAGCTGTCATGAGTTCTAAACCCTGGATGAAAGAGAGAAGCTACTGGCCAGTCAGCCTCACCTACTATCGTGGTTTAGAGCCGAGTCACAGCACCAAAAATATACTGTAATTGTTTGGGTCAGACCCCCCCAAACCTTACAGCTCGCGGCCTCTTCCTTTCCCCCACCCCCTCCACAAACACAAGGGAAAGGGAGAAGGGGAAAATAAAAGACTGAAATGCTGAAATGAGCAGACCAAAGCTGTACTAAAATATATACATGTATTTACACTTATATACAACTAGAATACCATGTAGACAGGATAAGGGAACCCGGACACCTCCCCCTGCCCCGAAGGGAAAATGGAGAGAGAAAATAAAAATCCAAAACAGATATACACAATAGAAACCCAGGAGCAAGCAATAAAAACTAACAAGAGAAAATCTTACTACTCTCCTTTTTAGATAGCAGGACTTCACTAAGCAACCCCCGGCACTCTGCGTTTTTTCAAAGTCCACAAGGCCTCACTGGGCCTCACTCCTCCACACGAGCAAGCTGATAGCAGAGCACCCGCTCCCAGAGCCACACGAAGAAAAGAGAGAGGAAGAGGTGTCTCTCTCTTGTTATTTATACCCTGGTTTATGTAGAAAATCGCATGGAATACTGGGAGATTGAGTTCTTCCTCAGTTACAACTTGGTTATCAAGGAGGGTCTAAAAAATCAAAACCATTACACCTACATCCCCGGTTAGGTGATGAAACATGTCGTCCTGGGTGTAACCTCTGAGCATCTGGAAGAAAAGAAAGTTACTGGGAGTGGTTATCACAGGGTCACCAGGGGGAAATCATGCTTGACTAACCTGATAATCTTCTATGATAAGTGGCTGGGTAGATGAGGAGAGAGCAGTGGATGTTGTTTGCCTCAACTTTAGCAAGGCTTTTAACACTGTCACCTACAATGTCCTCATAGGTAAGCGTAGGAAGCGCATTAGGTGAGTGGGTAGTGAGATGGATTGAGAACTGGCTGGATAGTACCTCAGAGGGTTATGATCAGTGGCATAGAGTCTAGTTGGAAGCCTGTAGCTAGCCATGTTCCCCAGGGGTCAGTACTTGGCCCAATCATGTTCAACATTAATCAACGACCTGGATGAAGGGACAGAGTAGCCTCAGAAAGTTTGCTGAGGACACCATAAGAAGGATGTTGAGGCTCTGGAGCACGCCCAGAGAAGAGCAACGAAACTGGTGAAGGGGCTGGAGAATAGGCCTTATGAGGAATGGCTGAGAGAGCTGGGGTTGTTTAGCCTGGAGAAGAGGAGGCTGAGGGGAGACCTCATTGCTCTCTACAAATACCTGAAGGGAGGTTGTGGAGAGAAGGGTGCTGGCCTCTTCTCCCAAGTGACAGGGGACAGGACAAGAGGGAAAGGCCTCAAGCTCCACCAGGGGAGATTTAGGCTAGACATTAGGAGGAAGTTTTTTACAGAAAGGGTCATTAGGCATTGGAATATGCTGCCCGGGGAGGTGGTTGATTCGCCTTCCCTGGAGGTGTTTAAGTTATGAGTAGACGAGGTCCTGAGGGACATGGTTTAGTGTTTGGTGGGAATGGTTGGACTCAATGATCTGATGGGTCTCTTCCAGCCTGGTCATTCTGTGATTCTGTGACACAAAAGTGTGTGGAGTGCGTGATAAACCAGAAGGTTGTACTGCCATTCAGTGAGACCTAGACAGGCTGGAAAGTTAGGCATAGAGGAACCTAATGAAGTTCAACAAAGGCAAGTGTAGAGCCCTATACCTAGAGAGGAACACCATACACCAGTACAGGGTTGACCTTCTGGCAAGAAGCTCTGTGGAGAAGGATCTTGGAGTCCTGATAAGTAATAAGTTGATGATGACCCAGCAATGTACCCTTGTGGTTAAGAAGGCCAATGATGTCCTGGGATGTCCACTCAAGAAGAGTGCAACAAGTAGGTCAAGGGAGGTTATCTTCCCCCTCTACTTTGCCCTAGTGAGGCTGCATCTAGGGTACCGTGTCCAGTTCTAGACTGTTCAGTTCAAGAAAGCCAAGGAACAACTGGAGACATTCCAGCAGAGGGCTATATTCTTTGTACACCTTTTAATAGCCTTAAATACAGTATCACAGAGATCCTACCAACACTGCTGATGTGCTGAGCTTTGGCCAGCAGCAGGGTCTCTCCTGGAGCTGGAGAAACTGGTGCTATTTGACATGGGGGAAGCTTCTGGCATCTTCTAACAGAGGCCACCCTGCTTACCAAAACCTCACCACAGAAACCAAGCACAGTGTGATAGAGGTGTGTAAAATCAGAAATGTGTGGAGAAAGCAGTGGGGAAGATTTATTGAAGACAAGAAACAGATATGAAGCTGGTGGATCTAAGCTCACAACAAATGATGAGTTCTGATAGAGCTGAGAGTGATAGAGTTCTGAAACTCCTAACTCAAATGTGTTGAGGGTGCAAAAAGTTTCCATGGCTTTAAGAAGAGACCTTCCCAAGTACTTGAGAGTATAGTAGGGCTACCAAATAGACAGCATTCAACTAATGAACTTCTAAGCAAAGTCCTAATTTTAAGATGCAGGGAGTATTTTGTGGAGGACTTGTCATATATTCTGGCTCTGCTTTTTACTACTCTTTTCTTGGTCACTACTTACAAACGTGATTGGAGATGGGACACTGCCTGAATGGACACTTGACATGAGTCAGTGCAGACATTTTTCTGTTGTAAGGCAAATAGGAAATAATAGAGGAACATGGCTTATATGCCGAAAGATTTTAGGAGATACATGGCTGTGTCTTATAAGTGAGTTTAAAGAAATATATACATGCAAAATACTATATGTATTGTGTAAGCTCACATATGACTTTATAATATCCGGTTTTAGGGGTTTTTTTAAATGGAATCAGTAATTCCTAGAGTAGCTGGAAGTAATGAATGCATTATTCATTAGCATGTTTTCAATCAATATTTACATAAGATTCAGCGGAATTGTGAAACTAAGTAGTGATGTGGCCTAAGGGCAAAATTCTTCCCCAGCTTCAGCATTAGTGTAGGCTTTATTCCTAAGGTCTATAAACTCTGTTCAAAGTTCTCAGTGTTGAGTTTGATCATTACACAAAGTTTCTCTTTTCTATTCACAGCATTTGTTTTGTAATCTGACTCACACCTACAGGATGCTTAGGTTAAACATTGTAGGATGTATTATAATAAGAGAGTTATATATAACCTTTATCAAAAAAGACTCCTCAAATGTAGCAATAAAAATATTTTTACAAAAAGAATATAAATTATGGAGAACAAAAAATTCAGAATTGATGCTACAGTTAATGGTGATTCTTATGCATGCTCAGGTAAAGTGCATTTACAAATGTTCTAAATTGCCAGGATTTGCAATTACAGAAATTTTTGTCTCTTTCCTCTTCCCCCATGCACAGAAGAAAGTGGCAAGAGTACATTTATTAAACAAATGAGGATTATTCCTGGATCAGGTTACGCTGAAAAAGACAGAAAAGGCATCACAAAACTGGTTCACCAAAACGTACTTACTGCTAGGTGATGATCAGAGCCATGGATGCTCTGAAGGTACAGTACACATCCAAAAAGAATGAAGTTTAACGCACGGGCAAATGAGGTGCTGAGGAGCATGATTTAGTATTTCATAGGAATGGTTGGACTCAATTATCCAGTGATTCTATGATTCTAAGTTAGCCACTACAAAGAAAATTTTAGTTTCAACCAATGAAGTTTAAGTTTGTGCACAAATTGTTTGAGTCATAACCTTCTACAGAATGTTAAAAACCTTAAAGATCCATGTGTCTTTGGAGTTTGGTGCCCCATCGTCATATTCTACAGAGCAACAGAGAGTTCCTGGCAGAAGAAGGGCAGAGGGAGCAGGAATGGGTTGGAACTGGCTAGAAAGGAAGACTTTTAGAAGTTGCAAACTGGTGATAAGTACCAAAGACGGGGGTGGTAAAGGTTTTTATGAATTTAAGTTGTAGACTTACACTTTCTATGACAGGAATATGCAGACAGAGTACAATTTGTCAACAGACCACCAGAAAGAGCAATATCAGGTCTGTTGTAGGAAAACATCAGATTTGCTTGATGCTGTATACTTTGAAAAATACCACCTAGAGCCATTTTATGGATTTGGTAGCAGTCTTTATGTAGTTAAATAACTTGAAAATGTGGAATGTCCTCTCCAACTGTGCTTTGGTTTCCATAAATATTATACAATTACATTTTTTGTTTTAGTATTTAAAAAAATATTCTGCTTCAGTTTAACCAGTATCATCCTCTGCATCCTTCCATTGCCTCAGTTGCTCAAGTATGATGCAGAATGTGTAAGCAAATTATTGGATGAAATTTGCTTACATTAAGAGGGATTTCCAGTTGGCTAAATTTCAGTGTTGGAATAGAGGGAAGTTGGAAAAGACTGTGTAGGAAGTATAAAGGCAGAAATAATTTGTAGAATTTATGGTTTGTTACCTGAATTATTCTATGAAGAAAACTGAATTGATAACCAGCTTGTAATGAAAAAGTATGATTGCATATGAACAATTTAAAAAAATATCAGATTTTCTGTTGTGATTTGTGGTAGTTATTCTCCTTGAGTTTATAGAGAAGAGGAATAGAAAATATTGTTTAAAATGAAGGCCTGGGAAATGGACTTTTTTTTCTTTTTTACTACAAAAGAACAAATAGTGTCAGTAAAGCCAAGTTTTGGACTTCACAGAGATAGTAGGTTATTTTTTTTCCTACCTAAGAAAAATATCGAGAGTTAATAAGTTGCCACCTTAAAACACCTCTAGATCATTAAGAAGGTGGTAGTTACAGTGACAGTAAATGTGATTATAAATATACTTCATCCTAATGCATATATGTATGTTTTGATGAAAAACAATCAGAATCTATTTGAAGGAATACACATGCACTGCTTCTTACTGAGGTGGTTTTTTTTCTTCCCATTAAGAACAAAATATGAAGACAATATGAACAGCAAAGTTTTTATTATTATGGGCTTTCAGAGCTGAGCTGGATATGTGCCAATAACATTCTATTATGGCTAAATTGTGTTCTTGATGATAGCTGTGTTGCCAGTGTCTTCAGATTAGGAAGATAATAATGTTATTTCACAGTCGTTGGGGACAGGCATATTTTGTTCTTGTGTTTATTAAAGGTAACAAAGTGCTAAGCAGTAAGAACATGGTTTGGCAAGTGCAGCTTCAGTGGCATTTACAAAGCAAAGTCATTTTTGCTTACACACTTAGAAACTCTTAAGAGACAACGTGAAAATAACCACGCATCGCTCCAGTCACTTTGCAGGAAACAAGTGAATTTTAATCTTTCATTTAGGTGATGAATATAATGCTAAGTACTATAAATCTTATAACTGCCTTTCATTGAAGAATCTCAAGCCAGAAAAACAGTTGATAAGAACTGGGATAAAGAGAAGAGTTTTTATTCTGCCATCCTAATTGTATTGCAAAGATGCGTCCAGTGATCATACAGAAATTGTCGAGTGTGCTTCTCTACATTTCAGTATGTCCATCTTCCATTTCCAAATAAAAGGACCCTCTGTCCTTCTATTAGTTTTTGTTTGTTTGTTTGTTTGTTTGTTTGTTTGTTTGTTTCTCTTGAATCCAGTTTGTGCTTTGACCAGGTCAGGTTTTTGTCCTCTGTGGGCTCTGGAATTCTCTAGCTGCTGAATATCATCATTTAATGATTTTGTAGCACAGAACAGATTGTTCTGTGCTGAGTGTTTCTTCCTTGTGTCATGTGTGTGAAAAGTAACTCATATATGGACAGAGTGTCCTAAGAGGCCTCTTAATCCGCTTAACATTTGCAACTAAAAGCAAGTTTTATAGATGTTTAAAGAGGTTTCTTACTGCTGTTGTCAACTGCAAGTATTTCAGTAACTGATCTGACTTTCTATAGTTACTGCACTGAAATGGAAAGTGGGGTTTGTTTTGTATTCATTTAAACATGCTTGGAAAAATTACTTAGTCATGCTTGACATTTAACTGGGCAGGCAATATTTATCATCATTTCAGGTGGTGTGTTCTTTGGTACATATTGTTTCATCCTACATTTGAAGTTGTAAGGTATTGTAGCATGTGTGGGGTATATTAGAAGCATAAATCTGGCAGATGTTTAGCAAGCTAGTAATTCAATAAATTATTATAGTACTATTTGAACCCACAGTTCTGGAATGGATTTTTTGTTTTTAATTCTTTTTTCCCTGTTATAGCTAGTCTATAAAGTTTGCTACAACGAATGCACTAACTGGGGTGGAAGTAATATTTATTATCTATATGCCACATTTTTCAATGTTGTAGAATGGAAATTGGTGAATTGAGCATTGGTTGAGAAGTCAGTTACAGTACAACATGATTTACAGTGTTGCAGGATAGTCTTTTTGAGTGAGGGCCTGAATCAACTGTTATTACACTCTTTCATAGATATGTGAAAGAAGGAATATACATATGAGGCATGGAGCAATGAAAAATCATCTAGTAACTGAGAAGTAGTGAAATCTCTTTTTCACTGACTAGGGTTTTTTTTAATTACTTCAAAGTTAAAGAGTATGAAAAAACTTCAGATAGGAGGAGGAAGAAATCAAGTGATGTTTGAAGAAAGGAAAATATGAAAATATAACATTCAGGATTTAAAATAATTTCTAGGTTACTTCACTGTGGTGGTCACATCTCATTGGATTACATCAGCTTTTGGTGTATTACAAATAAGCAGAAGAAACTTGTTTAAGCCTATCTGAACTGAAGATGCAACAGAGATTTAAAACTATTAGTTTACCAAAACTTCTCCCTCATCTTCCAGACTAATACGTATTCACTCTATCTCTTTCTTCACTTAAGGCAATATTAGAAATTTCAACTTATTTGCCTTTTTAAGAAAAAAAGTATGCACTTAGCCCTGAGGATCATAGAATAAGAATTCAATCCTTTTGTTGTGGCTTGGTTTGTTATTTTAGAATACCCTGTAAGGTGACAGTATGTGTGTTTGCAATAAACAATGAATCTTTGTAGCAGTATGAACACTGGTTTTTTTCCTAAGAAGAAAAACAGAAGGTTGTGTAAAAATGCATTTCAGAAACAAGTCATCACATTGTATCTCCAAGGTTTTTCTTGTTTTGAGTAAGTAGTAGTTAAGTGTCCTTCTGTCTTACAAAGTTGCCCCAGCATGAGTGTGTGTCAGCAAAACTAGTATTTTGCTGACCAAAAGAAGTAGTAGAATGCCAAATGTATTTTACAGGACAGGTAATTAACTTGTGTAAGAAAAAGTGGAATGCAAAATGACAAGCATGGTAAAATGAGATTTGGGAATTACTGAAGAAAATATGTAGGTGGGACAAATGGAAAACACAGTGAAGAGTAATTATTATTGATTTCATTGCATGTTTGCATTTGGAGATGTGGAAAATGGTATAACACGTTTCTTTTTCTTCACTTCATTATTTTAAGCCTTAGCAGAAAAACCATTGCTCATAGCAGGTGTTTTATTTAAAGAGTAATCTGATGGTATTAGCATTATTTTATGCTTTTAAAGTACTTTTTTGTTACAATCAAATTTCACTTTAAAGATACAGTACTTTGATAAATGATTTTCATTATGCTAGCATGAATGCAAATGATAAAATGCTAGAATAATATAGATGTGGGGTTTTTTTGCTGTTTATTTCATTGAGTCATAAATTCAAAACTTTCCAAAACCTGTTGCATCCTTCAGCATCTTTAATTATTACTAAGACTCACGTGAGACTTATGTGACAGACTAATTAGAATTGTCTTTGGAACTTTTGTTTGATTTCAAGTGAATTCCACAAAGAGTTCATAGTTAAAAAACTAAAATTCTTGGCTTTGGAGAGTTTAGTGCTGCTAGACAGTTAAAAATAGAGGAAGGAGAAATCTTCTCCAAATAACCCAATTCAAATTAAACACAAAAAGCAGAAGAGGAGAGGTTCCTTTCAAAGTACCTGTGGGATGAACTAGTGTTCACTCAGTGACAAAATGTGATTTAGATACCAGTGCGAGAACAAGTAGCTTCATGCACTTAGAGACTTGGGCACATAACATCAGACCTTCTGCTTCCTCCCTGGAAGGTTTTAAGTTTTTCTTCTTATTTTTTGGTTTGTAAGTTATTTCTTGAGAACATGTCCTCGTTCTAAAGCAAGGAGATAATGTATCCACTTTGGACAATTAAAGTTGTGTATTGCTTTACACAAGCAAATATAAAATACGTTAATACTGAATTAACTTCTCTCCATGTAGAAGTCAGGAAGGAAATTTTCCACTTCTTAGAGGACAACATTCCCTGCCACACACTGGGTGTCCATGTGCTTGGTTGGGACTTGTGTATATTTGTTGACATTAGAATATGTGGGACTTTAAGAGAATTTTTTTTGAGTTTTTGTTTCCTTGTTTTGTTTTGGATTTGGTTTGGGTTTTTTGTGGTCACATTCATCAGAATGCCTTATCGTATTTAAAAACTACCAGGCCACTTAGGATCTGTTTCCAGTAATATCACTGCCTTGAATAGTGGAGTTCCTATTCTGGTACCTGATAGAAAAAGGTGTGCTTATAATAAATAACGGCAGTTACTAATTATTAAGAGACATATGTGAGTGCTGTACAGACCTGTAAATATCTGGGCCATAGCTTCCTTCTACTTCAAAAACTTTGGAGTTTTTTCTACTATGTAGTCTTGTTGATAAACTTGAATATTGCAATCGATTTCATTTACTTAATTCTGCCAGTACTAGAGAGCTTATTGGGGTAATTGTTTGCATTGTTCCATTGAATTTAAATAAAACTGCCCAGCTAGGCCTAGAGTTGTTTTTTGTTCCTTCCTCTTCTTGTTTGGCAAATTCAGAATCATGGACTGCTGGCAGACTTCCATCCAGAACAGTTTCTAGACAGACCTAGATCAAAATGCAATATTGACAGTTTTACTTTTTCTCTTCACATGCAAATGCCAACTACACACTTAGCTGTTTTCTGCTGACATCTCTGTATTCATTTGTTCTTCAAAGTAAGTCACTGTTGATTAGAAATCATCATGTATTTCTTTTCCCTTCAAAGTCTCAGAGCTACCAGAAATCAGAGTTTTCCTTCTAGATTATTCAGTAATTAATTCCAAGTTTTGTGCCAACTTCTTGTTATTTAGTTCAAGGTGGAGGGGTTTTTTTTTCTTTTTGGCTTTGCTATGTGGGTTTGGATTCTTTGGGTTATTTCTTTTTTCCCTTTCTCTTAGTAAAATGTTTCAGTTCTCTATATTCTCTGTGTTTGCTTTTGGCCTTTTGCACTAGAAGATGCTTTAGCTTACCAGAAGAGAGATAACTTTTCCAATGTTTTCAACTGATTGTACCTGTCTTTTGGATGTTTTAAGAAAATAAACATGGAAAACTCAGCAATATCAAAAGCAGAGGAACAGAAAGGAGAAAAAAGTATGTCTTAACAAGCAGATACATATAAGGTTTCTGCCAGAGAGGTAAAGGATGGGAGAAAGACTCAGTGTATGTACTGGAGAGTTTGGTAAACTTATGTGTCTAAACCGAGCAGCATTTGTGGTGGTGAGGATTTTTGATTTCTTAGGTCTCCTGATCTTAGAGGCAGGCATGTAATTGCTTCGAAGGAATATATTTTCTCTTAAAACAATAACAAGTGCACAAGTACTTTAAATTCTGTTGTTTTTAAGAAAAGTAGATACTGGCAAATACTGGGTTCACAGTAAGAAAAGTTAAGAGATTTCCGATCAATAATAAAGCCTATATTTTTATAAATATGGAAATTTGACCAACAGGACAGAAGTACCAAAATTAGGTACTTCTAAGAGTTGATGCTTTATTTGACCTTTTCCAAGAAAATATATTATCTTTATGTTCTGGAATTCATTCTTTTTTTACCCCTGACATGACCTTTCACCTAAAACATGGTAACGTCACAGTCACTATTTATATGCAACATTTAATGTAACGTACAAAAGTGCACAAGCACACAGCATGTAAGTCACTGGGCTTGATTTTAGTGCATTATGAATGATTGGGTGGAAGCCCTTCAGCTAGGAGTGAATCCATTATACCTAGTTCTCTTACTTTACAATGTTATAAGTCTTACTGGCTTAAATAATACATATTGATGGGTTAATGAAAAGAAAGGTGATGGGAGAAAATAATTAATGCTGTAGAGATTGTAAGTGAAGGCTCCAGACTTAGTTTTATAGTTGGAAGTGAAGGATTGCTTATAAGGGCAATTACTGGAAGGATATGTACATGTGGTTAAGATTTTTTTGGCTTTTTGGAGCAGAATTAAGTGTTCTGCACACCAAATATCCTTTCTGTTCCACATACTCCTTCCTTCATGACAACTGAGTAATTCCATTGCCTTTGTGACTGCTAAAGCCAACACATTATTTGTTGGGACCTGAAACCAAGGGAAGCTTGGTAAACAGGTCTGCTATTGGTGCAGAAGATGGAGGAGTCTAGTTATTCTCTGTGCTGTGAGTTAAAAAAGATAAAAAGTGACAAACTTTGCCATAGAAACTGAAGCAAGGTCACTGTACAAAAGTTGCTGTGGCTGAATACTTTTTCTCACCTGACTTCTCTGTCAGAACTTGCTGCTTCTGCACCAGAGTAAGGATAGAAGCATGTTCTATTTTGAGGTAAATTCACCAGAACAAGTTCATCTCTCAGAGCATGAGAGTTAACAGAGTAAGTTCTAAAACATTCTCAATCAGAAAAAAAAATGTTAATTTTTAATAACTGATGTGTTGGAATCTATACAAAAATAATATTTAAACAACACAAAAGTCTGCATTTTCAGTTGTGGTGTAAAGTAGCAGATGTTGCATCAGTCCTCAGAGGAAGATACTTGAAAATGTGTGTTGCAGCTGGAGGCTTTTGGTATCTGCACACAACTGTCTGTATATAAGACACGTTTTCTGAATTGAAGACCATGACCCTTTTGCTGAAAACTTTGTTGAGTTCATGAATTTTTCTTGTGCAGTCCTCCTTGTACACTTTGCTTTTTATTAAGACAGAAATAATTGAGTGCATACAGTTGAAAACTCCTAATTCTTACAAGAAAGACATACTATTTTGTAGAAATACTTACTAATATGGGACTAACTCCTTGTAATGGAAAATCTGAGGATTTTTTATAAAAAGTTCAGTGGGTATTTTTCTAAAGGAAAATTGGCAAATTTCTGTGCTGCTGCAATTATCTCTTAATGAACAAGAGACAAATAAATAAATGGGAGGTTAAAAGACCAGTTAGTAACAACTCAGTCAAAATCATTTTAATCAGCATTTGTTGTCACGTTAAAAATGAAAAAGACACTTCAGAAATAGAAGCAGATAGAAGACTTCTCTAGGACTCCTATTTCTTTAGTGCTAAAGCCTGTGACACATTTCGTGGATTTATGATCTGCCAACAAAATTATTCTTTGAAAGGAATTTTCCAAAATGAATAAGAGTTTTTTATGTTAGTCTGTTTCCTGTCAAACACCATGATGCCAATCTTTTACTCTTCTGCTTTTTTAAACTTGCAAGTATTGAAACATGATGCATGTTTTTTAATGAATTTAACTTATATATTCTTACAATATATGAAGTGTTCTGATAAACATTATACTGATGCTGGTCTGCAAGCCTGTGTATCTGACCCTTTTGAAGGATACAGAGCATTTTTCTGGGTAGAATATGTTATTCTGTTACTGAATGTCTTTTCATCCTGTCATTAGTTTTTTTATGGCAGGTTATTTCCGCATTTCCATATTTAATAGGGAGACTAATTCAGAGAAATGCCTGTTGCTCTCTGGAGGCTCCCCTAATCTACTGAGGTTGGTGATGTTACTTATTTGCAAGGGCTGGACAACTCTGGATAGGTGTTGTGCTTAGTAGCTGTCAAGAAGAGTCTACAAAAGGTCCTGTTTCTTGTGTAAAGCAGGAACTTCAGTGTCTTTGACATTTAAACCCATGTTTATTTACTCATCCATACTGTAAATTAAGACCAGATGGGTTTTTGTATATGAACCTTGTTCACTCGTCTTCATCAAATTGTAATGGTAGCACTCACTGTGAGTTCAGCTTTCCTGAGAAGAATAGAGTGTAGTAATAGAGCAGGGGAAAAAGCTGGGGGTGCACACATCAGTGGTTTGTCATGGGAAAGGGAATCTTGGAACAAATATTTGTAAATTTTAAACTGAATGAAATTTAATTCTGTCATTTGATCCTCATCATCGTTATTGAGAATCTGCAGTAGTGTAGACTATATAGTATTTGGATGCAAGATACAAACAAGAAATCCTGAATTATTTCTTTCAGTTCTTGCTGTACAATGTTCTGTTTCTTAGGAGAAAAATGTAGTATACTTTGTACTGATATTTAATCACTAACTAAATTAGTGTGCCACTAAATATGATATCTCATGCTATTAAGGTATTTATAGATTACTAGATAAAACTGAGGTGAAAAATTGGCTACTTTTCCCTTAGGCTAGAGTATACAAAGATGCATCAGAAAAAATTGTCTATATGCAATTCAAATTTCAGAGGAAAAGGATGAGGATGTATAAAGTTGCAATGACATGTGCAACTACTTATGGGCTTTAAGGAACTGACTTCAGATCAGATATCTTCTTTCTACTATACTAATTTGATCAAAGGTTTGTACTAGAAATTCTGAAGAATATTCATTCTTATTTGGGAATTAGAATTGTTCTTTTTCCACTTGGTCATTTGGCTTCTTAAATCTGCAGGTACAACCCTCTGAACCACCTTCTAGATATTCTTCTCTGCCTTAGGACAGACATTCTTCTAAACGGGAAGATAGACTATTCTAATGGTCAGTATTCATTTACTTGGCAGTCTCTGAAGCTAAGACTATGTGGTAGGTAGTACAATTAAAAGCATAAGAGTAGTGGAGTGCTTTATGGGTGCTGTATTTCTTTTTTGTTCCTGCTGTGGTTTTGTATGTATTTATACTATTGGTATTTCTTCCCTTTTCTTCTTATCTCTTAGGCATTAACAAAAATTAATCTTAGCTTTACAGCCAAGTCTGACATTTCTAATACTTTAAAGAATTTTTGTAATCTGCAGGGGTTTCTGAAAATGTTTGCTGAAATGTCTTGTGAAAACTCTTGGGAATTGACAAATGATTTTTTAAAAAACAGAAATCTAAGTGCAAGTGTCCAAGGAAACTGAAAAGACAGCATAGGTGATAAAATGGATTGATCAGTTGGATACCGTGTATCAAATTAGTATGAACTAATAAAAAATAACCAACTTTCAAAAACTGCATGTATTGCCAAAACTCTCCTGAGAGAGGAGCTCCAGTAGCATAAGCCATCAATAGTGTTAATAGCATTATTAATGGAAGAGTGTGGCTAACTTCTAAATGCTCACACTACTTATTTGACCACATTGTTGCAGTGAAAATGGTCTGACTATCTTGCAAGCCTTCTGCCCAAGTGCTAGATGGCAGCTATCCTGGAAGAGATTTCACATGACACTTGTATTTACACACCAGTGTCTGAGATATTTCAATGCTTCAGTTATGTATTCATACCATGTGTGCTAAAGGCGATCTTGCAGAAAAAGTTGGATTGATTGGGCAACTGATGGCTAAAGGAACAATAGCAGAAGAAGAGGAAGGTTTCTTAACTCCAGATGACATCCAGAGGTCTCTTCCAGTGTCAACCATTCTGTGAACTCTACAGGGATGGTAATGGTGGAGGGAGGGCATGGCTCTTTGAGCAATGTGGGAAGAGGTGGTATGGAATCTAGGTAGTGAAAAAGAGGTCCAGAGGGGATCTACGGCTTTAGTGAATTATGTCAGCAGATACCTGAGAAATCCTTGTGGTATTTGCAGACCTGACTTCCATAGCTGTGAGCCCCAATATCATGTCTGCTAAGTTGTTACACTTACACGGTTTTCGTTTCAATGTAGAACTCCCAGCCAAAACAGAGAACAGTCTCCCAACTGGCTTGTGGCTCTCCAAGCCGTGTAAGTGACAAAGCCAGAATATCTAGCATTGAGTTTGTTTGTCTTTAAGATACTCATCAAGAGATTTACCAAAGTACTTGGTTCTTCTCCTTGATTTTTGATTTATTTCTTTTCCTTCTACTGAAAGGCACAATCTAATAAGCACAAGCAAGGAGAACATAGTTATACAGGGCTACAGACACTGTGGTGTGTCACAAAAAGAAAAAGAAGGCTGTGAAAGGTAAAAACCTATTTCTGCTTTAGTAGTAGAAAAAGATAATTATTTGTAGAGAGATTAGACTGAAAAGACTTTGTTATTTCCTCTTTTTCCTACAAGTCAAGGAAAGTAGAAAAAGTAAGATATTTTTGAAGGATAATCCCCATGACCACGGGGAAAGTTAAAATATCCTTGGACAAAAGGAAATTTTGGGGACAAAAGACCAGAAAGCTGCTGAGATATCTTTAAGATAGAGATGTAGCAAACCCAAAGAGAACAAGAGCCAAAGAATGAACTAGAAAGAAGAGAAGGATTGCTAAAAGTAAATAAAGTCTAATACTGTATAAGCTGAAATTTTATTCCTAGCTGTCCTTTGTTAAATACTGGAGTGTCTCCTTTTCCTTTTGATACAATACATGTGCATGCTATTTCCCTCTCTGCTGGCTTCTGCTCTGTGTACCTGCTAGGAACAAATTAAATTATATACATGGGACTTAGTACACATTTTGCTGAATTCCAAGAGATACCATTTTTTAATAACTATCCCAAAAGTTGACTGATATTTTTCTTTTACGCCATGCAAGTATGCCCCAAAAGTGCCTGGAACAAAGAAAAGGCACCTTGCTCTGTTCCGTGACAAGCTTCCACTTTTGGCTTGAGAATATTGTCACATATTTTCTAGTTATCTTGAAAAGTCATCTGTTACTTTCTGTTCTGGAATTTAAGTGATTAAGTTACTTCTGCTTATTCTCTTTGATTGTTTAATAGTTCTAGTTTTCTCATGAAGACATGTATTAAGTATGTCCCACCTCATTTAATCAGGATGAGTTCCATGCTTTTTCATGATGTAGGCTAAAAAATCAAGAGGCAAGGTGGTTAAGCTAGCTAGCTTTGATGCCTGGCTTGGAGAGCCACAAGCCAGTTGGGAGACTGTTCTCTGTTTTGGCTGGGAGTTCTACATTGAAACGAAAACCGTGTAAGTGTAACGTAGACCAGTGATTTCTGCTGCTTCTGTTAGTTTAGTCTCCTAGGCAGCAGATTTCCCCACATAAGAACAAATTGTCTTGAATAGTAAAAGAATGCCTTTCATCATTGTCACTGCTTTTATATGAGCACTCTCCTGTGTGATTAGGTAGTAAAGGTAAGAGTCAACAATAAAGAATTGCATGAGATAAATAGTAAATAAAATGGCTGATGATATTTGGTGTAAAGAGAAGTTAAGAAGTCCTGCATGTAAAGAAATTATAAAGCACTTAATTATAAACTCCATTGATGCTTAAGAGTGATATTTTGGGGTCTTAATAGATCATTTAATGAAAATGTCAGTTCAGCAATTAGGAGCAGTCAAAAAAGACAGTTAAGAAAAATAGAGATCTCTGTGCCACTGTATAAACCTATCCATGCCCAAGCCTTGGTCATTGTGTGTGGTTCTGGTTCCCCATTGCTGAAAACAAGGTAGGCCTGGAAAAGGATGAACAAAGTCATTAAGTAGTTACCATGAAGACAAGTCATTAAGGACTGGAAAAGAGACGGGAGACAGGTGGTTCTAGAGGTCTGTGAAACCTGGAGTGGCACAGAGGGAGTTAGAAGAGGTTGAGCTATTCCTCATTTCTTCATCAGGAGGTGCAGAACATCAGATGAAGGTTGAAAGAAGATCAAGGTAATTCATCACAGAAAATTAGTGAAGCTTTGGAATTCTTTGCTGTGGGATTGCAGGCAGCATGATAACCTACTCACATAGGTTCAAGACCTCAATTTGTCATAGCCAAGTTTATTGAAAGCAGCACTCCTGAGGGTTTTTAAATACACAGAAAGCATACATAGACCACAGCCTTGCTGAACTGGAAGTGCCTGAATGCTGGAAAATGCACATGAAGGGGAAATAATGTGTGTGCTTGTAGACTTCCCTAGTTGTCCCCCATTTGGCCACGGCTGAAGAGTAGCATAGAAGGACATTTGGTCTGATTCAGCATTGACCATTTCTTTAGAACTCAAGAATGTATTTGGAATTCCTATAGTGATGACATCTCTNCCCTCTTGTCCTGTCTCCTGTCACTTGGGAGAAGAGGTCAACTCCCTCCTCTCCACGACCTCCTTTCAGGTAGTTGTAGAGAGTAATGAGGTCTCCTCTCAGCCTCCTCTTCTCCAGGTTAAACAACCCCAGCTCTCTCAGCTGTTCCTCATAAATGGAGCTAAAGTTCTCTGCTACTGTTGTGCTTTTTGATTTTAGTCCCAAAAGTCACCTTAGCCTTTGTTACCTCAATGTGGCACTGGAAACATGTGCTTAACTGTCTATGTAATCTGATTTCCAAGTCCATTTCAGTTGTTTTCTCCCTAGAAGAGTTCTCTGTCTTCCCACCACCTCCCAGATTGCTGGATTTTCATTTGTTTATGCTGAAGTGTACACTGTTTGCTTACATGCCATAGATGAATAAATCACACATTGGATACTATCTGTTTATTACTTTCTTAGGTTTTGTAGCATGTGCAAACTTTATTAGTTGTCCAAACTGAATGTAACTGTGGAAAGAAGAAAAAGAGCAGGAATGTTGAAGATTATATTGTCTGTTTAAATATGATCAGTCTTTTTACATCAAAATTAAAAACTCTTTTTAACTACAGGTTTTAAGGAGGATGTTTTCAGGAGACTGTAAGTTACTATGTATACTAAATTGTAGGAGTTGATATGCTTCCATTAAAGATATGTATAGGATGAAATTTTGTCTATTTCTAATGAAAGCTTGCATGAAACTTCTGTAGTACATCTGCAATGAAAGTAATCCACATAAATCTAATTTCATTATCATATGGATTGCAGCGAAATCTAACACTGCACTAAGCAAACATATTTTTCCTTAACAATTCTTGTCACACTCAAACTGTATGTGACTTCAGTTTTCCTTACTGGTTGTGGAGTGATTTTTTTAACGCTAGTTATAGGCATAGGTATTTGCCTGTATTATCTAAGAAAATATGGAAGAAAATTAATCCAAACCATAACAGGCAAACATTTAATTAAATATTCTAGGACTTTATTTACCCTTTATTCTCTATAGACCATTTGGAGTATTTCTGCTATGCTAAAGTGAGTTTGGGTTGATAACTTAGTTAATAAGCTTAAGCAAGGCAGGAGTTTTCACATGTTAAGATCTCATAAAGAACAGAAATTGCTGAAATATATGATCGGTATTTGGTTTTCAAAAAAAATCAGTTTTACCTTGTAGTTATAATAGAACTTTCATAGAATGCCTGAAGCGTGTACTGACACTAGTGTTTTACTTTGGATGAAGAGTGGTTTTATAAAAGAATGTCCTTATCATCCCCAGTTACTGTCCTTTGGTTTGAACGTTTGCTTGCATAATATATTTCAGAACATCAGAAGAAACTAGTTCATAAATAGTGAAGCAAAGGATGATTTTTTTCATTGCAGAGGAGGTTGTTGAGTGTGTTTAATCTCATGCTGCAGCCTCACAAAAAAGAATATCCACAGAGTCCTTTTGATCCTCTCTGTTACAGTAGTACATTGACCAAACATGATTATAAGGACACATTCAGAATTTATAGCCACTTTGGAGAGAGAAACAAAAATTTGTCAGAGATTAAATTCAAGTTTGATACTGAGCAGAGTTGGTTCCCAATGACCATAAGGCAAGATGCTGAACAGAATGGGTAAATTTAAAGTAACATACCTCTGGTTTTGATTCCTGAGGTTGCTGAGAATTGCTATTCTTTTGCAGAATAATCAGGATCTCACAGAAGTGCTCTTAATTGGTAGGAAGTAACGCTCAATAATAGGCATTTGCTTCTTATCTCTATAAATTGACTAAAACAAGCGCCAAAGCTGCATCCGTATTTTTAGAACAAATTCTTCACCTGAGTTATGGGATTTAGTTACTATTTGTATGCAGCTTTAAGCATCACACAGACATAGTTTTGCATTCAAATTCTCAGATTATTCTCACAGAATAATTTAATTTTAATGGTTTTATGGTAGCATCATTATATTGCATTGATTCAGTTACGTTGTCTAATGCAATCTCCTATCATTAAGTTTCTTGTTATGTATTGAATGTTGCAGAATAAGTTTAACAGTTGATGCAGTTGATGATGTTGTTTGTTAACAATAACATGAATGATGAATAGTGCTAGCATGTTCATGAACTAGCATCCCATTATACTGAACCTTATAAAAAAGCTAATTTAGAAGTCTGGGTTATGCCCAGAAAATTTTAAATTGGCAACATAAAAGATATAACACAGACAATAGACCATTGTGATTAGCATGAGAAACAGTGGCCCTAAATCCATATTGACATCCTAGCTTTGTGAAAAGAAAGGTTTTCTTAAGAAATGGGAAACAAAAGAATTAAGTTGATTTCTGGAGGTTTAGAGGGAGCTCCTTCTAAACTTGCAAGGGACTCCATAAGAGAAAAATATGAAGGGATTTGAGCAGGATGGTGCCTGGGCACAGGAGAGAGCAAGATGGAGTATAGAACAGAGTCACTGATAAACCTGGACAGTATCAGTATCAGTGTCTGTGGCATAGAAGGTAAAGCTAGCTCCAGGCTAGTTTATCATCTTGAGACAAAGTGTAACATCAGACATGCTGACATAGAATGTCAAGTGGCCTGTCCTGGCCTTCTAGGATGTCTGTTAAACTTTTCAAATATTTGGTAAACACTTTACTGAGCATTGTTTTCTTCCATGGGCAGTGATGCTGAAGTCATCAAAGTAGTCTTCTCTGTTAAGTGATTGTTGCAAATATGTATTTCCACTCACTAAAGATTATGCTGAATCAGAATCAAATAAATATGTCCTCTGCTGTGGGGAATTAGAAACAAATATTTGACAAAGCAAGAACATAAAACAAAGGAAAGAAATCACTATTTTGAAAAAAACATGAAGGATATCATTGGGCAATGGCATTCAGAGATGTGAGATGAATGTTACAAATTTTTAAGGCCTATTTTCAATTGATTGAAAGAGACCTTAACTTGTGAGGCTAAAGGTCTATTCTTTACTCAAGTGAAATTCATTAATGAGACCTGGTGGGACAGATTATCCATTCTCCTATCTGGTATAGTTTTGGGCTTGTTTCCATACCCTTGGGACAGGAAAAGGAAATTTTGTGCCAAAAACAGTAGTGAACACATGTCTGCACTTGCAGTTTTCTCAATGTTACAACAGAAAAAGTAACACTCTTCTGCATTTAATAAGATGACTGCTGGGTAGCAAGGCATCTTATGCTTTGTGCTATTAACAATCACCTCAATCACCTGCCTTGGGAGAAAGCTGATGTTACAAATAATAGAAATGGCAATTCATGGGCTAGGGACAGGCAAAACACTGGTTAGTGTCTCATTTGTTTAATATGAGATACCTTATTATCTGTTTCCCTAATTTTCGGTTCTCTCTCTATTTCAATTCTCTCTGTCACCACAGTCTGCAAGGGGGGAAGTTTTCTCTGGGTATGTAGTGATGTTGCATGAAGGATCCCAATGTGAAAAGACAAGACAACATGAACACAGTTTAGCACTCACAAATAGTAACCATTTTATTGGTTTTGCAGTATAAGTCAATTAAGCAAAGCAATTATGCTATGAGTTTCAAAACTATATTGCTACTTTTTTACTTTCTTACGAACTCCTGGGTTGGTAGCTCTCCACCAAGCTGGTGAAGGAGGTGGAGCATGGTGCTCAGATGATGGGGGTGGTAGGCGCTGCACCTTCAGGGCATCCTCTGCTAAAGAATGTGCATTTCGACCGTCTCTCTGATCATCTGGCAAATGTAGCTCTTTAATCCCCCTCACTGGGAATGAAAATACCCTAGTGACCTCACCCACCCACCATGTGACCATCCTGTGAGAGACTGAGCACCAACACGTTATTTGTTCCAGGCTGGCAGTGGATGTTACATAGTATAGCATTCTGAAAGGTACAGTACAAACAGTTTCACTACAGTAAAAGCTTCTCTTTCCAACAAGGTCAGGGTCTCATGATGTTTGCCAACTTCCATGAGCAAAAGATCATGTTCTCATAGATATTGCTTCCCTAGATGTCCTGCAACAGACCAATTCATCTATTACCTCTGATACAGGGTGGCACAGCTTGTTGGAGGAAGGAGAATGAGAAAACTGAGAAGCAGAGTTCCTTGGTTAGATATTGTTCACACCATGGTAAGATAGTAAACCAAGTGGCTGGTGAGGTATCTTCAGGACACATCTAGTCTGGACTCCCTTGCTATTAGTTACCCTGGCTTGTGCTGGAAAGCACACTGGTTCTTCGGCAGCCAGACACATTACTTTTAGTCCAATTTGTGGTAATGCTTTCATAGAATCTTAGAATCATAGAATCACCAGGTTGGAAGAGACCCACTGGATCATTGAGTCCAACCATTCCCACTAATCTCTCAACCATGCCCCTCAGTACCTCATCCTCCCTCACCTTAAACACGTCCAGGGAAGGCGAGTCAACCACCTCCATGGGTAGAACATTCCAGTGCCTAATGGCCCTTTCAGTAAAGAATTTTTTCCTCGTGTCGAACCTGAACCTCGACTGGCAGAGCTTGAGGCCATTCCTTCTTGTCCTGTCCCCTGTCACTTGGGAGAAGAGGTCACCTCCCTCCTCTTTATAACCTCCCTTCAGGTAGTTGTAGAGAGTAATGAGGTCTCCTCTCAGCCTCCTCTTCTCCAGGCTAAACAAACCCAGCTCTCTCAGCCGTTCCTCAC
>WAAB01021106.1:5744-37200 GCA_013389865.1 Piaya cayana | reverse complement strand
TTTTTTCCAGTTCACAGGACAGTTCCCATTACATAGACCAGGAGTGAGCAGAGGCTCTGGAACTGGCAGGGCCCGGGGTCCGAGGGGCAGCAAGAGGCTGCAGCTCCAAGTCTGCTGCCTTCCAGGAGCACCAGCAGGGGTGTTTCCCCCAGGGCTCCTGGAGGCAGCAAGGACTAAAACCAGTGTGGTTTGAAAGCCTCCCTGGCCGTGGTGAAGCTGGAGGGGAGGCTGAAGGCAGCCCAGCATTTGTGTTTGTCACCAGCTCAGCCACAGCCAGGCCAGAGGGAAGGGGAGGGCACAGAGACAGCGGCAGATCAGCGCTGGGACAGAGATGCTGCTCCTGCCACACCAGACAGGAAAAGTCTTAAATTCAGCCAACAGAGGGAAAAATAAAATAGCCAGGCCAACCTTTATTAAACAAACACAGAAATGTACCATCCACCTCCTAATATAAAAGTACTTTACATACATTCAAGGAGACATCGTATAAATATCTATGAAATGCCACCGGCTGCAGGAGCTCCACACAGCTCAAATTTTGCCGATGTTTGAAAAGCTCCTTAAAACATTTTAAAGTAAACAAACAGAATGTGAAGCCAGCCGGTACCCTGGACCAGCACTCGCTGCAAGTGCCCAGGCAGAACAGGTCCCACCGCGGGCCAGCCCAGCTCCCGGGCGAGCTGCTTTGGACTGGAGCAAAGGGGCCGCTCGACCACGCTGAATGGTGGGAGGTTAAGGCACAGGTTTGAATCCCAAAGTTCAACTGGCTGGAGTACAAGACGTGCTCCAAACAGGCTGCTTTGCGGGCTGGGACACCTCCCAAGCCTGCTTACAGGAGACCTTTGGATGGGCTGGGGACCCACAGGGAGATAGATGGTCAGGATACAGCTCAGGCTCCGCTGACTGCAAATCAGCCCCTTGCTACAAGGACACTGTGGGGCTGGAGTGTGTCCAGAGATGAGGAATGGAGATAGGGAAGGGATGGGAGAACAAGGGTAGGAGAGGCAGCTGTGAAACCCAGGGTCATTTGGTATGGAGAAAATGAGGCTGAGGGGAGACATCATCACTGTCTACAACTGCTTGAGAGGAGGCTGCAGTGATGTGGGTGTTGGGCTCTTTGCCCAAATGACAGGGGTCAGGATGAGAGGGAATGGCCTCAAGTTGCACCAGGGCAGGTTCAGATTGGACATCAGGAAAAGTGTCTTCTCCAAAAGGCTTCTCAGGCACTGGCAGAGGCTGCCCAGGGAGGTGGTGGGGGTCACCATCCCAGGAGGGGTTTTAAGGATGGGTAGACAAGGTGCTCAGGGATATGATTTAGTAGTGGCCAGGGATGCTGCCCTTGATGATCACAAAGGTTTTTTTCCAACCAAACAATTCTATGATTCTATGACTCTGGTAACACTTCAGAACCTGGGAGCAACAGGGCTGCGTCTGCACAGCTCAATCCCTAGCAGATCCGCTCCAGCTGAAGCAGGAACAGCCCTTCCCTGGATGCCAGATGACCTGGATTTTTTGTGGATCCAGCAGTAACAGAGCTGTGGTCCCACTGGCACCCAGGGCACCAGAGCTCCTGGATCTCCCCACCCTGTGTACACGGCACATGGGAACTCATCCCCATGGGCTCCCACTCCTGCTCCTGGCCAAACCCGCTGCCCAGTGTGACACAGCGCAGCCCCTGCTTGCTGCACAGGCTCTGCTGCCAGTGCAGCCAAAAGAAATCCCCTCACCCGAGCTGCTCGGGAACAGCCCCAGCAGAACCCAGCTCCTCACATTCCCCTTATGGAGAAGAGGCCACGCTGCATGCAGGAAGCAGCTTCTGCACAGACAGCGTGTGCCCGGAGCAGACCCTGGGCATCTGCAATGGTCTGCGTGGACAGCAACCACTCCTGTGACCACCGTGGAGAAAGAGAAACTTATCTGACTTCAGATTGTTTAAAAAACCCCTAAAACTGGAGCTAGGAACACGTGACCTCGGTGTCCCTTCCCTTAGCTCTGGGGATCCCAGCCCCCTCTCGGCACCTCCTCCACGGTGGTGACCGGAGCTGGCCCAGGAACTCCCCAGCACAGATGGAAATGACTCCTCAGTAAATAACGCCATGAAAGGAATGCAGCAAACACAGCACCTGCTTCTATGGGCACAGCCTGAGCGGGTCAGTGTCCTCCCTGAAGCAATCGTGCTTTCAGACCAGTCCTCGCAGGTCCCAGGTGGTGGGGCTGAGCTGGAGACAGTGCTGGTGGGGCCGGGGCGTAGTCCGTCCTCTGCAGAAAATCCATGTGCCTGTGGATTTGGTGCCACCAGGGCACAGGGAGTATGTAAATCCCACTGAACACAGCCTGACCTGGCACCAAACCAGCGCCCGTGCCAGCCCTGTCTCCGGGTGCCCATCCCTGGCCAGTGGTGCTGCCACTCCCGACTCCAGCCTCACCCTCTGGGACAGCAGCAGGAGGACCAGTGTAACCATTTCTCCCAAGGCCAGCGTGCTCCAGGCTGCCAAGTCACAGTGTCTTTGAAAACAAAGTCCCTCTTCAAAGGGTTTTGTTTCTAGCAATGTCCTTAGACTAACATAAAGAAGTATACAAGAAAATTGACTCTGATTCTACTAAAAGGAACTCACTCTCACAAAAGGAGTCAGGAAAGCAGAGGGGAAGGTTAACAACCACACCCTTCTATAACATCCATGAGGATTTTGTTCTCCCCTAGTCCTGATGAGGACTCTGCTCATGTCTGTGCAGCCCACAAGATTGCTGTGCTCTATCTAATGTTTGTGTTTCCTAGATTTCCTGTGGCACCTATGCTCTGGGCCGGACTCCTGCTTGTGAACAGCACTGGGGCACACGCTAACTGGGAGCCACTGGGATCAACTCTGAACACCAACACCTTCCTTTACAAGGAATTGTGTATCCCAGAAACATTCCTTTATCTTTCTATTTTCCAGTAATCCCATGTTAAGGAAATAACATAAGGACATTGTAATAAATTACCTGCTTTGAACACTCAATGGGGAGGAGAGAGGATGCATTTCACAGCAATAGAGGTATTTTTGACATTTCATTAGTATTTCCTCTGAAAAAACACACAGCTCTTTCAGCTTTGCAAAACAAGGGAGGTTCAGCTCTGCCGTCAGTGTTTGTTTATAAAAATAAGGTTTTGTGTTTACTTAGGTTCTACAACTAAGCTGAATAGAAAGGAGAAGGCTCTTACAAATACTCATGTTGTGTCACCTCTCCCTCTGGAGACTGCCTGCTGGATTCACCTGCTTTCAGCAGCCTCTGCGCACAAGCTCCAGCCCTGCGGACTCCAGTGCTTCTTCGTAGGACACCTTTGTACTTATCAGGGCCTGCGCTCCTCAGGAAACAACCTGGTTTACTGTACAGTTGCATTAGGTCGGTTTTCTTCATCAAGCTGAAAAGTGAGTCTCCAAATGCATGAGATTTCTGCCTCTCCAGCGATGGAGAGGTCTTGTGGGTGTTGCACCCACATCTCTGCTCCAGCTTCTTACAGGAAGTCTAACTCAAGGGCTTGGTGAAGGGACACAAGGTCTGCATGATTTGTGATCCTCCAGAAAGGCATGTTGTGCTGTAACAGAGATGACAAGGTCAGCTTTATCCCGGTGATTTTATGGCTCACTGGAAGCAGTCAAGGTGCACCTGCAGGGCTGTGCAATACATGACTGCACAGCCTGAGTGTTACCGCGTTCAAGAAGGGCCTCAGCACATCAGCTTGGGACGCCCATCTTATCTGCACATCTCTGTATGATGGGCACCAGCACTATCAGCAGCTTTGCTTACTGGTGATGGAAACCTCAGTGCTTGGCTGCGAGCTGCTGCTTCTCCAGGAAAGCCTCTGCAGGGCTCCCGGAACCTGTGTAGGTGTCAGCTCTGCAGGTGGCAGACAGCAAGATGCTGGCCGGGACAATGTCCTGACAGTGTCCTATGCACTTCATTATGGACTGAAGAACCCGAGACCCGTTCAAATCAAACTGCTTGCTCCTTGTCTGCAATTCAGACTAAAGGGAGACACTGTGTATTGAACCGACTGCCGGTACCGAGTTTTGACTCCCAACATGCTCCTGAGAAACTGCATGTCCCCAGACGCATGCCCTGATCAAGACAGGCTACAGGAAGAGACTGTTATGTAGGGACAATGTCATACACAATCCTAAACAAGAGTAAACCCACCTGCTTAGCTGCAACCTCTTCATCACGCCCATCTCCAATTACCACATAGGTGACTTTCTTTCCAAATCGTGACACGATCCTCTCAAAGCAGCTCTCTTTACCTGCCAAAAGACAACCCCACTATAATAAACCCTAGGCAGAGTGTAAGAGAAGCTGTAACATGTCCCCTCTTCCCAGTAGAGAAACACATCTTTGTCTCACTGGGAAGGGGATAACACCCAGTTCAGCTCACGAGACCAGAAGCCACAGCTATGGCACGGCCAGAAGGACCATAGTGACCAAAGGGGCTACTCAGCTGCAGAAACTGGGATTTCTTGTGTAAAAACCCACACTAACTTGTAGCAGACACCTCAGTGCCAGGCACTTGGCAAAACCTCTTACCTATTTTTGTAGCACTATAAATATTTTCGATGGGAAACACCTCGCCCAATCCATACAGCAGAACTTTGGCAAGAGCTGGCACCAGCTGGGTAGTTGTGATCAGGATGTTCACACAGTTTTTTCTGAAAGAAGAAAACCACTTGTAAAAGCCCATCTCCAGCCAGTGGGGCCAAGGGCTACTCTGGGCAGCTTACTCAGCTTTCCAAAGTTCCGTGTGCTTTGTTGTCCTGCTTACTAGAGGCTTTTTAGGCCAAAATTTTGATTTACAGTTTTTGTTTGCTTGTTTTTTGTTTTAAACAGATATTCTATGGCAGAAACGTGATTTGGTGAGCACCGTCCAATCCCAGGCACCTTCCTAACCACAGAAGTTGCAGCAGAAAAATCCTGAAGGTGCTCAGGAGTGGAGTTTCTGCACTCATTTCTTCTGCTTCCCAGTAGTGTGACAAGCAGCAGTAGCATTACACACAGACACTGCTGCAACACAGCACTGCATGCAAACCTAAGTGCAAGAAAAGGGTGAGAAAGCAACACACACATTTCCAGTTTCCATACCTGGACTGTATGAGTAGCAGGGACTTCAATGCAGTTTCCAGCCAGGAATCCGTTAGCACTTCTATATCCGTCCTCAGTCGCTGCAGAGCCTCCCTCTTCTGTGGGCTAAGAAGGCCTGGAAGGCAAGCAACACAAGTTTTCCCAGCTGAGCTGGCAAGTCTAACACAGAGTGAGCAATCACTCAGCTTTAAAAGCTGCCTGTTCTGCAATAATGTACTGCAGGCATCTGAAAGCTGAGACCACCTGGAGGCAGTGGAAGAAACCAGCTGCCAGTGACAGAGGAGCCCAGCCACCCACCTGCAGCGGGGAATCACGCAGACACCATTCTGGGATCATTTCAAAACATTTCTCAGGATACTCACAACAAAACGCCTTTGTCTTGAACAAAGCCCTCACAGCAGTAGGTGTGGTCCGAGGCCGCAGACAGGAGGGAAAGGAACTCCTGCTGTCACCCTGTCTGACTTCCTACTTCCCAGGGACCCTTCCCACTTTAATCCCTTTAAAATATCTTCTTTAATACTTTTAAAAAAAATAATTTGGTTTTATCCCTGTGCTTTTTACCCCTCTTAGATATCATTTTCTCAAAACACCCAGTTGTGAATTAAAAGCAGCCGAAGGCAGAGCCCGCGCGCACACGCACACGCGCACACACACACACACACACACACACACGCTCCCACCAGGAAATACAAGGAAGAAGCACCTTGAGTCTGAGCCTCTTGCCACCACTTTTCCAGGTGACATCCAACCCCCCACCTCACTCCAGCCCTGCCATACAGTGCTCCTCTGGCAACGAGGCCATGGAGGGACCCCCTGTGCCCGCACTGCCAACTGCTTTACCATGCGGTGTCAGTCAGCTCCTGAGCTCTGCATGCTGCCTTCCCACATCTCATCCCTACCAGAAGCAAGGGAATTGCAGCACGCTGAAAGGCAGACTGACATTGTTAGATTTGTAAGGTTGAAAGTTACAGTTTTCAAGCCAGTTTTTTGAAAGCTTGTTCAATAAAACATTCTATCAACTTTTTTTTGCGTAGGCAAAGGCCACCCTGCCCAGGGAGCTGCTCCAGTAGCACCCCTTTCCCGGGACGTCAGCGCCAAGACTCGACTAAACATAACATATATCTACATTTGATATCTGTGGTTTGCATCATTATTACTACTTTGGCATAAGAAGGGAAGGAAAACTAAAAGATCCGAAGTGATTTTATGCACGGATGGCAGGGATGCCATGTCAGACTGTGTACAAAGGCCACAAGGGCAAATACTGTATTTTTTGACAATGTAATTTGAAATCCTTTTGCCATTTCACAAAAACAAACCAAAAATACCCTAAAATACCCCCAAACCACATTAATTGGTCAAGATTTGATATTC
The DNA here is from genome assembly GCA_013389865.1 of Piaya cayana. NCBI lineage: Eukaryota > Metazoa > Chordata > Aves > Cuculiformes > Coccyzidae > Piaya > Piaya cayana. The sequence goes on along the minus strand of WAAB01021106.1, from coordinate 30,714 downwards.
CATTTCATCAACAGAATGGGCAATTCTGCTACTGGAGTGTCACAGCACCAACAAGAGTCAAAAGATTTCCTAAGCAGCACAGGACATCAGTCACTGAGGCCTGTTCTAAGTGCAGTGACAGGCAGCCTTTCATACAAAACTAGCCAAAGGACCCTGTTTGCACCAAACTTCTCTTAGATACAGGACTGCCTGGCCACCCCTGTCTACCCAGTAACTCAGACTGCAGTGGCACACCATTCTGTTTTGGAAGAGTCCATGGAGATATGATCCCATGAAGCACTAGGAGAATGGCTACTTAGGTACTTTTCACATTCAAACATTCAGGAAAGCAAAAGCTCTGAGGAAGGACGCAGTCTGGCACCATATACTCTGCACAGTGCTCAGATATTGGTGCAGGAGAACACTCACCTCCAACGTTAGTTTTGTATTTGTCGTAGATCTCTCGTACCCTGCGGTAGCGGAAGGCCAGTTTTCTCATCCAGTCCACTCCACCCTGGACACCAACTGATGTGCTGTGATTTGCGTTACTTCCTGAGCCACTGAAGCCATCCGTGGAGAAATTGTAGTTGCTGTTTCAGAAAAGCAGACCTGTTACACGTGCCACAGCAGCAGAATCACTGCAGCTTTTCTGGTGGGGCTGCAGATTGGCCCTGGCAGCAGCCAGGAAAGCATCCCAGAGAGGAGCTCTACACAGCAACCACTGCACCCCCGCAGCACACATCGACTTCTATGAGCAACACACTCAGATCCAAGTACATTTGCTGCCAGTTCCAAACCTCAACTGAAATATATTGATGCAACTCTTCTTTCACATCCTCCACTACAAAATTTTCCTTTGCTCTTTGATTTTTCACTCCTCTGTGACACAGAGCATCCCTCCCACTGACCCTTTTCTCACTGCAGTGATAAACCCCAGCACAGCATCTTCCAAACCTACTATCTGTGTCTCGTATCACAGCTGCAGATCCACAACCAGATGGGCTGCTTGCCAGCTCACAGATGCAGAAAGCAGAAGCAGCACTTACTCTGTATCTCTCTCTTCCTGGCAAACACGCAGTTCCCAGACCTTTCCACGAGCCGGTTCAGCTCATCACTGCAGCAGAAAATCCACCCTCACCCTGCCTGATAACATACATGATCAGCTCAGAGAGGGATGTAAATCCCAGACAGACTTTGAAAGGTCATGATCATGTAGTCAGGAGTGCTGGTTCTCCATTTACCATGTGTCATCAAGTGCTCATGCCACACTGACAGCGAACAATGTAATTCGCATCATAATTCTGGAAGTCTTAATGTTTTGTAGGTCTTCAAAGAAACACCACCCAGCAAACAAGCAGCATCTGCCAAGTTTCACTCCCTTCACAATTCTGACTTCCATGTCTTAACCCTGCTGGGGTCTGACAGCCCCACTAAACCAGGTCCCATCAGCAATACGTTTCACGCATTCATCCATACTCCACCTTAAATCCTGGCCATTGTCATCTGATGCCACATCTTCTATGTGCACCTGGTCACACTCCTGTGTGAGATACAAATAAAGTCATGCTGTTGTAATCCAGAAACACACTGAAACCTGCAGATTAAAGGAAGTCTGAAACAAACCCATTGCCTCACACTTCCCAACAGCAACAAGCCATGCCACGCTGCCTCTACGAGCCCACCCACAGCTTCCATTAGCTTTGTCTTTCAGTGCAAGGTTTTCCTTCTCAGCACTTACAGGTCCTTGCTAAGCCTGGGATTTGAAGTCCCAGAAAAGTCTGAAAAAGGCATGTTTCTATGACAGTTCAAGTTGTCTGGAAAAAAGGAACCTTGACACTTACTAACCAGGCTGGGTTCAAAGCTCCCTTGTAATTTGAAATCCTTTTGCCATTTCACAAAAACAAACCAAAACCTCCAAACCACATTATCTGGTCAAGATTGGATTTTCCATTCCATCAACACTGTGGGCAACTGTTACAGGAGAGTCACAGCACAAACCCTGGAGTGAAACATCAGCATGGTGGCACAGACATGGCGGTGGTGTGGGTACAGCTGATCTAACCCAGAGATGGATCACAAACCCTGTTCATCTGTGGACTCTAATATATTAAAGGAGACATGAGCCAGGAAGTGTGCTCTTTCCAACCATTTGATCCCAGATTCTGGCATAACCTCATACCTTCCCGAACAGAGGGCATTGCTGTGCCGATTGCTACCTGACAATACAGCACAGGGGATCACTATGAGTAAAGCAGAGGTTTATATTCAACTTCTGTGGAAGTGGTGCCAAACAGTGAGAAGTATTCAATTCAGCAAAGAATGCTGAGCATGACAGAGGGTGAGAACTCATCAGAAGTCCTTGAGTCAGGATGGGAATAGAAGAGCTTGCAGGAAAGAAAACCAGAAGGTGCTTTGGGACTGCTGTGTGTGCAGTGTGCTTGTCTGTGGAAGCGTGTCCTACAGAGCTGTTCCACAGCCTGTGGAACCCACTGAGACACTGCTGGGATGCACAAGGGGTGTCCTGACCTTGGCTTAGTCAAAGCCCCTGGGAACTGACATTCTCAAGGTCACCTTTTCCCCTCATCTCTGGTCTCCATTTCAAAACAGCCAGTGAAAGTAAAGTGCCTATGAGTCCAGAATGCAAATCCAGTTCAGAGCAAGCATTGCTCTTTTTACTTATATGGGTTCAAGTAGAAACCCATCAGAGCGCTAAGATTGGAAGCCTGTGGAATGCCTATCTAAGGTGAATGGGTGCTTCTCTCCAATTAAGTTGTGCTTAGAACCTCTTCAGTTTGAGCAGACTGTTAGGTTGCAGCAGTAAGTGGCTCTGAAGCACAGCAGCCCTCACAGGTGATGCAGTGTGACTCTAACCAGGTTAACGCAGAGTTTTGCCACATACCTCCAAGTCATTGAAAAACAAGTGAGTATCGGCTACTTCAAATATCATCTCCTCCATCGACAGACCCGAGCCGATCACTAGGGTTGGATCCTGGCAAAACAGAAAGAGAAACTGTAAATTCTCTGTGGTTATGGCAGAGTGAATTGTGATAAAGCTTCCAGCAGCTATGTCACAGTTTCCCCCACACATCAAGCCTGATGTAATCTCACTTGCATTCAGTGGCGTGAACTACAATTTCCCTAATATTTTCAACAACTTGATAAAAACTGAAATCTCTGTTCTGGTAAAACATGGACCCAAATTGTAACAAACCGCTGCCACCCTGTCCAGCAGAGACTGGCGCAATTCCACAGGCAACACAAACAAAACATTCAAAAATCTTCAATAGATTTTGAAGGATAAAACTACTCCCTTTCACTGTGTGCTAGGACCCCAACAATCCCAGTGATGACAAGAACTGTCTCACAGTAAGACTTGTGCTGTCAGAAGGGAAGTGGCTGTGACAGCCATAACCTAGCTCTGTAGAAAGCTACACCGAGTGCTCTTTCTCCACCCCAAACCAACAAGTTAAAAGCATCACCTTATACATCTAAAACTAAATATAATTTTCTATTCCTTTTCCAAAGACTGACACTTAATCCTGCATAACAGATATGGTTTTTCTTTCACAGAGAAGACACTACCTTGCCGTATTTCTGAGCATAAGACCCTGTGAGAAGTGAATGGAAGATGATGATGGTCTCATCCAGGTCCCAGAGAAACACTCGCTGCATAGAGAACAGAAGCAGGTTACAGCTGACATATTCCAAGCGCCGAGCTACACTGAAGAACTTCATTTGGTCTAGTTCTCAGATAACACAAGTAATGTGAATCTCCCAAATTATCTCTCAGTACAGGAAAGACATGGACCTGTTGGAGTGGGTCCACAGAAGGCCGCAAAAAGTGCTCTCAGCCCTGGAACACTTCCTGTGAAGAAAGGCTGAGAGAGATGGGTTTGTTCAGCCTGGAGAAAAGAAGGTTCCAGGGAGACCTTACTGCAGCCTTTCAATACTTAAAGAAAGCTCCTAAGGAAGTTGGAGACAGTTTTCAGTACAGTCTGTAGTGACAGGACAAGGGGTAATAGTTTTAAACTAAAGGAGAGGAGATTCAGACTAGAAGTAAGGAAGAAATTCTTTACACTGAGAGTGGTGAGGCCCTAGACCAGGTTGCTCAGGAAGGTAGTGGCTGCCCCATCCCTGGCAACATTCAGGGTCAGGTTGGATGGGGCTCTGAGTAATCTGAGTTGAAGGGGGGCTGTACCAGATGACTTGTAAAGGTCTCTTCCAACCCAAACCATTCTGTGAGTCTAGGATCCCCTTCCATTTCCACTGGGATGGATGAAAGAAAGAGAACTTTTACCACCATGTTATTCTGCAATGTTACCTTTTAAAAGCCACAATTAATATTTACCTCCAGCTCACTGTCCTGTGAGGAGGAGGTATCTGCTTTCCTCTTCCCCCTGTTCTTCCCAGGGATGTTTTTTCTTGCTTGCTCATCTAACTCTTTACTTGCTGCTGCTCTTGATAATGAAGGACTCGTGGATGCATCTCCTAGAAGAAAGAAATCACATGGCTCTCACCCCCTCATGTCTCAAAACAAACACCAACACAAAGCTTATAGCACCTGGCCACAAACCTCCTCCATAAAATGAGAGACGTTATCTTGCTTTATTGATCCAGTAGTAGTTAAACCCTTATTAGAACATACAACATGATGTCTGGGTCCCATGATTTCAAAACAGTCCTATTTCCTCAATTCAGTCTACCAGGACTGAACTACGCTCTGCATTCTGCCTACAGGACAAAGCCAAAGACAAAGCCCCTCCCCCCCAAGGCCTGTAACCCCTCATCTGCCTCATTACCCTGGAACTGCTTTATTACTCAATTATTTTAATACTTCTTGAAAGTGCACCAGAACCATGCAGTCTGCAATGATGTACAAAGGAAAGTATTCAATGATGCTTCTCTCTCCCATATTTGTTCATCAGACATGGACCCACACAGCACTCCCTGGGAAACGGACACGCTGAGACCACAGTGCCGCAGATGTACCAAGAATTAGTAAAGAATAACAGGGATGATCTTGGCCCTGGAGACAGGCCTGGCCAAGCACCATGGTTATCACTGACCAGGATACACTGTGGAGCTGGTTCTGCTCCTGGAAAGAACACCCTTCCCAGGGGCAGAGCAAAGCATCACCATAAAAATAAACAATGAAAAAAATCAATGCTTTAACCTCCAGGACATTAGGGCCACAAGGGGATACACTTTCAATTCTTCACTAACAGCTCAGGCAGAGGAGTTAACAGCCCAGATGTCCATCTAACTAGTTGAGAAATGGGCCCAGAATTGTAGCAGGAAGGCAAAGTAGTCTTGAACTTGAATTCACTCTGGGTTTTTAAGAGGAGCCATTGGATTTCCTATTAAAATTCATGCAAAATGGTAAACTTGGAGAACTCCTTAGCTAACAGAACGGCACATCAACAACTGGGTCATTCCTCCACCAGTGCCTTGGAATAGGAGATCAATTCCTTATGTTTCCAACATCAAACAAGAACAAAGTCTGCTGCTGCTCACCCCAACCAAAGGGCAACTGCTCCCTGGAAGAGGGAAGGTGTTGAAGCTCTGTGCTTCTGATTTACAACATCACAGCGTGGTGTCCATCATCTGCTGTCTGTACCATCCCATCAGGGAAAGGTGAGAGAGGTCTAGAACTTCACTGAGCTCAAGCTTAAGACTATTGATTAGCATGCCTTGCTTGCCAGCAGCCACCCATCCTTGCTTTCAGGTTGCTTGAATAAGTCTGAGGACTTGGTAGAGCTCTAGTATTACTGATGGATTTGGGGAAAGTAGAGAAAGCAAAGTGCTGCAGAAGCAATAGCTCACCACCTCCCACAACCAGGGTGATGCCCAGCCGGTCTCCAAGCAAGAGCTACCTCAGAAGCAAAGCTCCTGCTTCCTCTGGCCTCAAGCTGTGCCAGGGCAGGTTCAGATTAGACATCAGGAAAAATGTCTCCACTGAAAGGGTTCTCAGGGACTGGCGGCGGCTGCCCAGGAGGTGGTGGAGCCCCCACCCCTGGAGGGGTATGAAAGACGGGCAAATGAGGTGTTTAGAAATCTGGTTTAGTAGTGGATGGATCTGGCTGAACTTGATGATCTCAAAGGTCTTTTCTAACTGCCCAGGTGCTTCTCTAGCTGCTTAGGGAGCTGGAGGGGAGAAAGCCTTGAGAGGTCCAAGCACTGTTTGAAGTGGCCAAAACACTACCCTGTTATCAGCACTGCTTCAGCCCCAAACGTAACACACAGAACCAGCAGAGCTTCTATGAAGAACATTAACTCCATCCTGGTCAGATCCAGGGCACCAAAAAAAAATGAACAGAATCTGTATTTTTTTTTCCTGTCTACCAACCTGCAACAGCAGTAGATCGCAACCTGAAATCGTTCGACAACACAGGAAGGACCTCAAAACTCATTGCGTAAGATTTCAGAAAAAAAACTGAGTCGTCTTCTTCATTCTGGCTAAGTTTAGCAAAGTGTATTTTTGGTGAGAAAATTTCATGCAGCAACCCTGCGGCTGGAACCTAACACGGCATTAGTGGGAAAGGCCAGCAGAGGATGGGGCTTCTCTAGAACAGTCAATTAAACCTCTTAAATCCACTTTTGCCATCTCTTCTCTTACCAGATAAAAATCTCCTCACCCTGACATGTGGCAGGTACCGTAACGCTGTGCACACACAGAGCATAGCAGAAAAGCTGCTGTTTCAAAACTAGTTTACATGATGAAACAGAAGAAAAGGAAGGATGGACTCCTGGGCACAGAGACCAATGCACTGAGAGGTGATGGCCAAACTACAGCTCTTGAAAACGCATAAGCAGTTGCAGATCCTCCCACAACCAGGACTGGCAGCTATGCCATGGCTGTCAGGTAACCTGAATATCTGCTTGTAGGAGGAAAAGAGCTGGTGTGAGCTGTTGAGACTGGAGATTATCAGCTGCCCTGGAGCCCATGTGAACACCCAGCCCTGACACATTACAGAATCAATGGTCCTCAGGGAACTGCTGTTCGTAACAAGTTACCCCTGGAGTTCCCTCTCCCTCTAGCATTCAGAGCACATGGAATATGTCTCCTGAATCACAGCAGGATAAGACTTCCAATATGTCAGTCTGGCTGGCCCATCACAATATTCCGCACACCAGTGAGACCAGTGTGACAACAGAAGGCAAATGTCCTGTCCAGGCCAGCATGCAAAGGTGCTGCAACTGCCTTTCAGAAAAAAAAGCGTTCCCCCTTGTCTGCACACTGTCCTGTTTATCCCAGGATTGTTGCAGCCACCCTGTTAAAGATGCAGCCGTTACCGGAGAAATGTCTCTGCACCGGCCGTGTAGGCACCATGGTGTTTGGTTTCTCAGCTGAATACGTAGTTGTTGCTAACGCAGTGCTCTCCGTGTTGCTGTCTGCTGGTGTTACGACTCCAAAGCCAGAACTCGGGTAACACGTCTGGTACTGACTCTGACCGAGGATTGTGTACGTAGGGTATTCCTGTCAGAGGGAAGGACTGGTTATGATACAACACTTCTTCCAAAAACCACTCAATATTAACGGGACTTTTACATTAGGATATGCCTGGAGAAGAGACATCCCAGGGAGAGAACAGCAACAGCAACCTGTACTGAAAGGGACTCCAGGAAAACTGGGGAAGGGTTTTGATCAGGGATAGGATGACAGTGAACAGTGTTTAGCTGAGGGAGCAGAGACTGAGATGAGGAAGAAAGGTTTTCCTATGAGGGTGGGGAGGTTCTGGCCCAGGTGGCCCGGAGCAGTGGTGGCTGCCCCATCCCTGGAGGGGTTCAAGACCAGGTTGGATGGGGCTTGGAGCCCCTGATCCAGTGGGAGGTGTCCCTGCCCATGGCAGGGGTGGAACTGGATGGGCTTTAATGTCCCTTCTGATCCAACCTATTTCTTGACTCCATGCTATTTCTCCCTACCTATGGACACTATCCCCAGGGAGGGCTGAGAGATCCCGCTTCCCACTAGCCCCTACACAGGCAGAGTCTGCGGCCAGGCCAGCGATCACAGGGCCACTCCTCTGACTATGGTTTCTTCAAAAATGAACTCACTATGAATGATCTAACAGTAACATGGGAGCACTGAATGGATGCCACAGCCTCTGTCCACCCTGTCTGTCTGCTGGAATTTGTGGCTTTGTCTTGTGTTTTGATACCAGAGGACAGACAGCAACAAGAAGCAGCCTTGGTGCTGGCTGAGGGTGCAGTCCCAGCCACAGGAGCTGCAGAATAAACTGCCTTTACTCACGTCCTGATTTCAGCAAGCAATTATTTAGCACACCGTGATGCAAGGCATCCATTCATGAAGACTACTTACTCATTTAGGGGGAGACCACTGAGCACCTGAAGCTACAATGGAGGATTTTAATTTCTGCTGCTGACAGTAAAGAAAGCAGCCACCCCAAATACCACATCATGCTCTTCGGACACACTGTGTAATCCCAGCCCTCGCAAGGGGCATTGTGGATCTGTGACTCACAGACCTCCATCTGCACTACTGAAAGATCTTTTTTTCCCCTCGCAGCTCCAAGCAGCAGCATAAGCATACAAGGATTTTTGTGTGTCTGTTGCATTTTCCACACTTCCTACATTCTTTCTGCAAAGTTGTAACACTGAAGTGCTCCCTCATAGATCAAACTGCCCAGAAGAGCAGCACCCCACTGACTGTGCTGTCTTCCCTGCAGCAGGGCACAGCTAGGGGAAGGGCTCTGTGCCAGCTGCAGGTCTTTCTAACTTTGCTTTATTCCAGGACCATCAGGATACATCTCCTGCTTTACTGGGTTTGTCTGCTTTCTGTACAACCATTTTTCCTTTTCTTGATGAGGGAGAACAAAGGCATGCAAATCCCATCCGCCTATGATCCTCTCGGTTTGGTTCTCTAACAGTTCTCTTGTCTCTCTCCACTCTCTCTTCTACAGAGACCCCAGTGCCCTGTACACAACCTGCAGACAAGGAGACAGATCTGAACAGATGAAGTGAGGCTGCTGCGAAGGCCAAAGGGAAAAGTGTTTTGGTCATTGAGACAGCAAGCGGGATTTTGCTGACTTTGAGTTACATACTGAGCCCTGCAGTCCCAGTACGGCTTGCACTCCTTTTGAAGTGATGATCTGGCCTTCCTTTGTTAGCTCTGAGTAACATGTTAAACAAAAGGGAAGGAGAAGCAGTGCATAAGAAGGCAGAAGTTTTACCTGTGAGATGCTGGCTGCTGCTGACGTGGAAATATTGACAACAGTTGAGGATGTAGAGACTGGACTGGCATTGGTGGTTGATGCTGTAAAATTAAGAATTAATGCATTAAATGCTCCTACAGAAGCACAAGAGATGAGACCAATCCAAGCTGTGAACTAAGCACGTACTTGGTTTATGTGCAAAGATTTGTGCTTCCAGCAGCACCCAGCCTGTGAAGGCCAACAGGAGATGTGGTGTATTTTGAAACCAGTTAGATTTCAGCTGGGCTTTCCAAGCAGGAAAGCTGACGTGTCTTTAAGTACAGTACTTTCAAATGTTTCAGAAACCTCTTCCCTCCACACTTGCAAAGCAGCTGGAGTTTAATGAAAAAGGTTTCACATCTTTACTAAATGTTCTGAGAAGACAACAAGCACATTCTGATGCTCAGGTATCAGCAGCTGAAAATTTTATCAGACTAAATCCATAAAAATGATATATCAGTTCTAATAAAAACAGTTCCCTCTGCATTGGGTTTAGTGCATTCAGTCTAATTCAATAAAAAAACTTAAAGGGGTTGTAAAAGTATGTCAAATGGTATAACAGAGTCCTTCATTTTGGAGAAAGGGAACTGATCTCTACGTATCCACAACTGGCTCTTGGATGAGATTTTCTGAAATCATTTTTCACAGCTCATAGAACAAATTATCAGAGACAGGGAGCTGTTAGTATGGATTTTAAGATGTTTAATAGTCTTCATGTCACTGTGTTCAGTTCTTCCCAAGCCCAGGAGAGGCTGCTGGAGCAGCTCTGGGAACACCAGTCACTCAGCAGAGGTTGCTTTACACCCACAGGGCCAGTCCCATAGATTTGATTCCAGGTGGGGGTTTGGGACCCTCAGGGTGACAAGGAACAGAGTCAGCATGAACAGAATCAAGATGCCCTAAACCACAGGCCAGGTCGTTCTTTCTTTCTCTGCACACAAATAAACCCCCAAATCACTTTTAGATACATATGAAAAGAATTGCAGAAATCCAAGAGTCACCTGCATCACCATCACTGAAAGAAAAGGCCTCATTGTATGTAGACAAAACCCACACACAATTCACCCTGAGACCAAAGACCCTGAGCTTCTGAAGGCTTCAGTCTCTACCCCAGGGCACCAGAGCCCACAATCAGTGTGGGCATTGTGTTATGGCAAGCACAGGTACCCCCACGGGAACAGATCCTGCAAAGAAGAATGGATCCAAAACATGCCTCAAAAAAGGCAAAGCCCAAAAGAAATATCTCTTCAAAGAGGTGCAGAAACAAACAGGTTTTACAGGAGGTGAGAAATGCGATGGGTGGCATCTCTGCAGCAGCAGAAACAAAGGTAAGCGACTGGTTCCTGCAAATCCCCTCATGATAGGAGCAGGAGCGTTCAAAAACAGATGGGAGAGAATTCTGGATGGAGAACTTTTAGAGAAGGGAAAAAAGGCTGCCCTGAGCAGCAATAATGGTAGTGAAGACACTGCAGCGCCAACAGTAGCTCTGCCGCTCCCAGCAGCACTGTGAGTACAGGGCTGTCACAGCCACTCCTCATCAGTAACCGCTAGAGAACAGGAGGCAGTTCCCAAATAAAACTCCTTCCAGTGACACACAACACATGCAAGAGAGAAGATCCTGGCTGTTAATGCCACAGGGCACCCCCAAAAAGCATCTTCAGAATAGATCCTCACTAACACAGAACAAAACTGCTGTGAAGGTGGTGGAAATGAACTCTTGAAGGTAGATCACTCTAGCAGCTCTCTCAAGATTATCAGGGAGAGCAAACAGAACATGGTTCTCACCTGTAGAGCTCTGAAGAGGCAGCTCCTTCACAGAGACCAGTAACAGAAGTTAAGAAATCATAGAAAACAGACTGCAAGTGTTGGGATTCTGGTGAACACACAGATTCCTGCATATGAATGTTCTTGTTTATCTCAACTCTGGTCTCCTTCCAATACCTCTTTTTTAATTACCCTGCATCTATGCAGTTACCCAGCACATTTTTACAAACAGCTCCAACTGCAGAGATTAACTAATTCTTTCAGCACGGTGGGTCAGTTCTTTATTCCTGTGAACAGCCCAAACCTGTGCAAAACAGCTTGGCATGGATGTGCCGAAAGGAACCACATCAAGGACTCAGGTTCATAAGATCAGCAAACACCTGTATTGCCTTAGAGTTGCTGTGGCTCTTTTTGTCTTCTGCTCTTTCATTCCCACTCCCAGACCTCACTCTCATCTGTACATCCCTACCTCCCCTTTCTTACTCATTCCATTTGGTTTTGCTTCAAAGATGTTTTAACCTGCCTCACAACCTGGGAGGGGAAAATGGCCACAAGGATGATCCAAGGGTTGGAGCACCTCTCATACAAGGAGAGGCTGAGAGAGTTGGTGTTGTTTGGCGTGAAGAAGAGAAGGCTCTGAAGAGACCTTAGAGCAGCTTCAAGGCCTGAAAGGGGCTCCAGGAAAGCTGGGAAGGGGGTCTTCATCAGGGAGGGCAGAGAGAGGACGAGGGGGAATGATTTTAATCTGAAGGAGGTGAGATTGAGATGAAATCTCAAGAAGAAATGTCTTGCTGTGAGGGTGGGGAGGTCCTGGTCCAGGCTGTGCAGAGCAGGGGTGGCTGACCCATCCCTGGAGGGGTTCAAGGCCAGGTTGGATGGGGCTTGGAGCCCCTGATGCAGTGGGAGGTGTCCCTGCCCATGGCAGGGGTGGTACTGGATGGGCTCTAAAGTCCCTTCCAATGCAAACTATTCCGTGATTCTGTGATTTGATGTTTCACTCAACTGCTTTTCTTTCATGTGGAAGGAAGTGGTCAAGACAAGAAGTAGTGCTTCCAAGTGCCTCTGCGACCGACCACCATGGCCACAGCTTGGCTAAGTACAAGAAGCAAACTTCTCAGTCACTAAGTGCATCTGACTATTTACCAGGGTTCAAATTATCCCATACTTCAGTCCAGCATCTCAGACTGAGCCATATCCATGCATTGGAACACAGCTCTGGTGGGGCGGCAGCACTGTACAACTCTGTCACCCACTATTGGGACTGGAGAGAAATGGCAGATTCCAAGAGTCTATCAAAAAAGCAACATTGTCCTTGCTTTCAGCCTTGCTCCACCACCTCCCCTGCACAAGCCCAGGCACTGATTTACCCCCTCAGCGGGCTGCTGGCTAAGCTGACCAAAAGGAAAGGGAGCAAATCCAAGCAAAGAAGAGTTTCCTGCCAGTTTCTAAATAGTTTGTCAGAAAAGTGGTAACATCTACACAATGCAGGTGAGTTTTTCATACTTCCAAAGAGCAGCCTTAAGGGAAACTCTCCTCAAATCCCACAGTCTCACAGCAGTGCAGCTGAGATGTTTTGATATCCTTCTAGAGGAAGGCCTCCATCACCTCACCAATTCGCAGGGATTCACGTGTTTGCCGTGGTACCTCACCATGGTGCAGCACCAGGACACAGCACTAGCAAACCCGCCTGGGGCCACATTACACAGACCTGTTCCTGACTCTGGGCAATTAAAGCTGGTGCTATAAAGCACCATGATTCATTCAGTCAGTGGGAACACCTGGAGGAGAATTATGTTTGAAGGCAGGCAGTATTTCCAGGGTTGTAATGCCCATGTTATAAACGTGAAAAGTAAATCAATAACAAAAATTACACCGGGCCACTCACAGTCACAAGGACGCAAGCTGAGCAGGTGCTATGACACAGTACACGGCCCTGCTATCAGTGGAAGACAGGCTAAACCCCACATACTGCTCATTTTAAGAATTATCCCCTTTTACTTGGCACTAATTAGACCACATTTGGATTTGGCATTCAGTGTGGGGCCTCAAGCACAAGGTATCTGTTGATAAAATTCAGCGAGTGTGGCAAAGAGCTGGAGGATGTGCCCTGCAAGGGGCAGCAGGGGGAGTGGGACTGTCCAGCCTGGAGAAGAGACGGTTCCAAGAAACCTGAGGGCAGAGGTTATCAAGAAGACAGAGTTAGGTTCTGGTGCACAGCAGGAGAAGGGAATGGTCACAATGCGAGGGGATGCTCTGAGTTGATAAAAGAGAAAGGTTTCACCATGATAACAGTTAGGAGCACTGGAACTGATGAAATCTCCATCCTCAGAGGTGTTTGAGACTCAACTGAATAAAGCCCTGAGCACCCTGGTTCCGAATTCAGTGTCAACTCTTCTTGGAGCAGGAGGCTGAACTAAATATCTCCTGAAGTCCCTGAATTATTCTATGAAAATATCACAGAAGAAACACGTTAAGAATTCCCAAAATGCTTTTTTAAATCTACAGAGAAAGCCACAATTTCACAATTCATCACCCAAACATAAATGGCAAAAAATCTGCCTAAAAAAAAGAAACCATCAATTTGCACATATCTGTCATAGGCAACAGTTTTCCATTACTCTGCTAAGCAGCACACTTACTCCTAAAATTGCTTTGGAAGCCAGTGAAATTCAGCACCTGGCTTCTTCCAGGTGGCACTTCCAGCAGTTGGAATATTTGTAGGCTGGTTTCTATACTGAAAAATTCCCTTTCTTGAAGATCTACCAGCCTGAGACGTGTGTGTGATACGAGAGCCATCTACCTCCAGGAGTAAAAAGACATCCAACATCTGTCAGCGCATTTCCTAACATCAAGCTAGAGACCATCACAAAGAGCTCGAGCTGCAAGAGCATTCCCAGGAAAGGCATGCAAGAACACGACATTTAGTCTCCTCTCCCCTTCCCATATGCTCTTCACCCTGTGAAGTCCATCAGCATGGCACCAACAAGCCAGCCTGGTGCGGACAGAGCTCTGTAGCAAATAAAAACCCAAACACGTACACACGCAAAAAGAAAGAAGAGGCAGAGCATGCAGGAGCATGCACAAACCAAGACCAAACGTGCAAACCTCCCTGTTTGTGGTATCTAGACTCAATCAGGTGGACAGAGATGCAGATAAAAACCATGCCAAGTTACCTTCAATGGAATAAGAATAACGTGCTGGGCTGGGCTGGCTTGTGGTTAACCCTGTCGTGCAGGTAAGAACACTGTGCTGACTTGTAGATGGAGTCTGAATTAAACCACTTTCAGGTTTCATACCTGGCCACAGTGCACCTGAATCGGATAAATTGCACCAGTTACAAACAAATATGCTGGGACTAAACAGCATGCTGCTACCTCAGATTAATAGTTTTGCTTGTCACAAAAGCAAGTAACAAAACACACATGGAAATGTTTAGTTTCTGCAGTAGTGAGTGCTGACTGCCAGGCTGTGCCCAGATTAGAGGTGCTGACAAAACCGGCTGTAAAAGAGAAAATTAAAAGCAACAAGACCAGTTTCCAAAGCTTTCAACTAAAAATCTGCTGGTGTCAGAGTGAATTCCTTGTTGTGCCAGTATGAAGGACCTGCTGCTCCCACTGGTGGGTGGGCTGAGCTGTGCAGCATCACCAACACTCTCAGCTGTTACACAGCGAGGCTGAACTGGCATCTGTTGAAGCCAAGGTAAACGCTTCCACTACTGCACTGGGCTGTGGGCTGAACAATTTAAACCAAGCCACGAGTCAGTCAGTGTTACAGGCTGGCAATGGTGAATATAGAGCTCAAAAAATAATCTACAGGTTTTGTCTCAATTTCTTGCCATTGTGGAGTGACTCATAATGACCCTGGGCGGCGGCACCGCAATCCTTCTGTACAAGGCACACACGGCAGCGTGGTTTCAGCTCAGGTACTGTGCTAAGGTCGAATCCACTGCACTAACAGTGGTGAATGCAGCATCCAACTGAAGGGGCTCAGCTCAGGGCTGGATCTTCAGGGCTCTTCAGGCTTCTCTTTCAGCATTTCCAGACCTCCAGCCAAAGTCAAGAGGCATTGCTCCCTGGCCCAAGTTAGAAAGCAGGAATCAGATGAGAGGATCTACTTAAAAACAAGCAGGAATGCGCAAAGCAGAAGGCTAAAGGGCACCTGGATCTGGACACAAAGGTCAAGGCCAGCAGAAAAACCACCCTCCTCCTTAAACCCCTAAACCAGTCCCAAGGCTCCAAGAGTGACCCGCAGTATTTCACCTCCTCTGGCAGGACAAGCCATGGCCTACAAGCTCCAAGTGTCTTACCCAGAAGACACAGGAGACTCCAGAGCTGGAAAGGAGCAGCAGATCCAAGAGCCTGCTCCATCCTGCAGCTTCGTCATGATTAAATTCTGCAGCTGCTCTTTGATTTATTCACACACCCAATTTCAAACTGCCACCTACACATCAAAATAAGCCATTCACCCATCTGTATAGCCACGACAAGTCTTTGGTTCTCCAACTCTCCAGTTGCATCTTAATTACTGTTTCAAACCTCTAAAATTGTCATAATTGCAAACAAAAGGGAAAGACTGATTTAAGGAAGGCTGGAGATGGCTGAAACTCCAGAATAAAATACATGGGAAACAGATCCTCTAAGAAGAGTGTGAGCAGCTGTTTGTCCAGTCTGGAGAAGGAGGGTCATCATCTGCAAACAGGTGAGCAGTGTTCAGAGGGGACTGTAATCAACAGATCCTCACAGGGAGAGAAAGGTGGACAAGGAGCAGACAGCAACATGATGAGCTGGTTAAAGGACACAGAAGTGCCCAATAACCGTGACAATGAAACATATCAGAATATGATGAAACACCTCTGAATGCTGTAGGACACCCGTCACAGGGATGCAGCACCAAGTTGGACACACATCAGAGGTGTTTGCAAGGCAGGTTAAACACAAATGCAGGAGCTGACTTGGGTTGTGTTAGAGCATCTTTCAGCCCCTGCTTCCCATGTCTTTTTCTCATCTCCCAGTCCAGAGATGCTCTAGCTTCCAAGAGCAAGGCACACTCTTGGCCTGGTGGCACATGTCCTTCTCTCTCCTTCAGCCAAACAGCACTGATAAGCTAGTACAGCCTCAAGTAAGCTGAGGACGGGGAACAAGACCCCTCTGTGTCCAAGGGCAGCACTGCAGCAGGGGCAGAAGTTCTTAAGACACATGTAAGTAGGTGGAAGGGCCCCACACGGAACAGCTTATCCCTTCTTGGGTTTTCTTGACCATCCCATCCAGTGTTTCTGACACCAACTTAGAGCCGTGCACATACAGCCTGTACATCACTGCTCCTGCTTTAATTTTTCTTCAATAAAATATCTCCAGATCACAAGTACATCCCATGTAGAACAATGCACTAAACACCACCAACGAACAAATACACAGTAGAGAAACACGCAGACCTCTGGAATGGGCCCTTTGATGCTGGCAGAACATCTGACTGAGCTGGCCAAGTTCCCACCTGCACAATGGAGATTTTGTGGATTTTTTCAGCAGAAGCAATGCGCTGGATTCCCTTTGAACTGTGCATATTCCTATGCCTCCACCTGCCCACCACACCATGCAACCTTCACCTGTTTGAGTAGGTACCACTCCAGTATGATTTCCATTACTGTAATAATGACTTCTAACATCTTCCTAACACTTAAATTCAGACTAAAAATGCAAGTATTTAATAACAGACTTCATATTCCATACCAAGACACTTCAGTACCTGAGCACATTTCAGATGTTTAACAGACAAAAGTTCCTATGAAGTCACAGCAAATGCAGATCTCGTCTGAGTCTTCAGCAGAATTTCTCCTGTTACAGTCACAGTACAACACTGAGGCAGCCAAGCACCTCTGAATTCCTGAACCACTGGATTACAAAAACCCAAACACCCCCTCAAATGCAGCGACAAACACCACTCCCCAGACCCCCTAAAACTGACAAAAACCCTACATCTGCCTCCCCACATCAAATGTAGAGGTCAGCCTAAAAAAACCTTTTGAAGCTTCTTGGCTGAACATCTCAAGGGAGCTCCCACGTATTTACACACATTTGCCTTTAAAAACATCTGAACCTGACACAGTGAATCACCTGAGAGCAGAGCAGCCCCAGTGACCGTTCACCACAAACCATTGAGAGCAGTGAAGTCAAGGTAACCCCCACTGCTCTTCAGCTGGAGCAGAAACCAGCACAGCGAGGCCCTGAAACCCCAGCGCAGCCCCAGGGAAGAGCAGTTTGGTCCAGCACCCACAGCTCAGGGTCGGGCAGGCATTGTGGGTAATTGACTGGTGTGACAACACCCAATTCTACGGCCAAACAGCCAAGAACAGTGTTGAGAAAGACAGCAGCCAAACTTCACTATGACTGAAGGCTTCAGTATGGACACAGCATCAGGGTCCTCTTCACTGGTTCAGCCTTCCAAGCATGGAGGAACAAAGGGAGCTCAGAACACCCAACAGGAAGAGAGCTCCGGCTACCCAGGACACGTAATCCCAAGTCAATGAGGTCCTCACCTGCTGGAAACCCCAAAACATCTGTCAGGACACGAGGTTGTGGGTTCTTCTGCCGACTGCAATGGCAGTCAGACATGAGCTGCAGTGGCAGGGGCTAAGCTAGAAAGGCTGCAGCACCAAACACCACCAGCCAATCAAACAATCCTGTTTTCCTGAAGAGCCTTGGGTTGCAAATACAACAGCCGAACACCAAACCATGCAAAGCTCCCGCTTTACAGTGCCCAGTCACAGCAATTGATCTCAGTATGAGTACAGGGCAAATGAGATTTGGGAGGTGCTGTTGGATCAAACCCTTGCCTCCCATCTACAAGAAAACCACCACCTGCCTCCAAAAGATCCCTCAATCACAAGAAAATTCCTTTTAATGAATCCCAGATACATATACAGGAAAAAAAAAAGAAAAAAAGGCATGCAGATTTGTTTTACAAACTGACCTTTCTCATAAAGATAACAATTTGTGCCACTTATAACAGTATTATTAATGTTACCCATGTCTAATAACACTGAGCCCAGTTGTATAACCTCTTCTACATCATCTTCAAAACTACCACAAGAAATCAATTGGTTTTTCATTTATATCAGAGTCCCTGCTCTGTCAGTGGCTTGCATAGGCCATAGATGATAGTGGCTTTAGTCAAAGACATCTAGTTCTTCACCTAAGGCAAAATTCATCCTTTGACACTTCAAGATACTAAGATTTTAGCAGCACAGCTAAATCCAAAGGAGGCTCTACTGATTTAGTCACACAGTAAGAGCATGAGCCCCCACAACAGCCCCTCTCACAGGTGCACTTGGGGTGCCCCCACCTGCACGGGACAGGGTACTTTCTCTCTCATCAGAGCTGGGTGCTATGGGCCAGAACAGCCTCTGCCACCAGACATTTCTGAGAGCTGGCAGCATTACACAACCTTTATATTGACACCAAGCACTAAAAATGAAAAGAGAGCACCTCCCATACAAGGACAAGCTGAGAGAGCTGGGGTTGTTCAGCCTGGGAAGAGAGGAGACCTTACAGAGACCTTCCAGTACCTGAAGGGGCTACAAGAAAACTGTGGAGGGACTTTTTTAAAAGGGCAAGGAGTGATAGGAGAATGGGGTATGGCTTTAAACTGGAGAGGGGAAGGTTTAGACTAGATACAAGGAGGGAACTCTTCACAATGAGGGTGAGGAGGCCCTGGCTCAGGCTGCCCAAGGAAGCTGTGGTTGTCCCATCCCTGGAGGGGTTCAAGGCCAGGTTGGATGGAGACCCTGATTCAGTGGAAGGTGTCCCTGCCCATGGCAGGGTCTTTGGGATTAGATGATTGTTAAAGTCACATCCAACTCAAACCATTTTATGATTCTAAGTTAAAATGTTATTTTTGTAATCAGTTATAAAATATCACACGTGGGAGATGGCCAAGTGTGGGGGGGTTCTCCCCAGTGCCTGACAATTTAATATACAAAGTCCAAGGAAAGGCCAGGCAGCTACTTTTCCTCACTGAAAACCAAAGTCAGATATGTCTGTGTGCAGTGCTAGTTCTTGACTCCCTCTACGCATCAGAAGAGTGATGGGTAGTACCTGCTAAAAAGACCCTCCCCTCCAGGCGCTATTAAGAGAGCACGGGCTGAACAACTCAAACTCAGCTGCTGAGCTTTAGCAGCTCAGTTACAGCAGGACCCTCACCCTTCCATCACCTGCAAAATGGGAACAGCTAACAGAGGAATGAAGTACTGGAGCAACTGAGCAAACTGATTTGCCTAGTAAGGTTGGACACATTTTAGCATGAAATCTTTATTTGGTGAAAGATAAAATAATAAAAAGTCTTAATCCTGGCCAGGTATAAAGCAAAGGAGAACTGCCTTCAGCAGAGAGGCTATAGTGTGGTGTCTGGCATGATATGACAGGACAAGAGGGAATGGCCTCAAGCTCCACCAGGGGAAGCTTAGGCTGGACATTAGGAGAAAAAATTTCACAGAAAGGGTCATTGGGCACTGGCAGAGGCTGCCCAGGGAGGGGGTTGAGTCACCTTCCCTGGAGGTGTTTAAGGGACGGGTGGACGAGGTGCTGAGGGACATGGTTTAGAGATTGATAGGAACTGTTGGACTTGATGATCCGATGCGTCTCTTTCAACCTGGTTATTCTATGATTCTATGATTTCACTGACGTGGGAACTGCATAAACACAGCCACAGCACAACTGGAAAACATGATGATCCCAAACTAAGAACCACCTGGCAAGCTCTGTGGGGAGACATCTGAATTTTTAGCCAGGAAAACAGCTTTGGAAGAAACAATATTTTATAATACAAAGTCCCCTCTAGAGATCAGTACAGCAGAAACAGATCTAATTTAAGTAAGGCATGTGCTGTTCTGTAAATGCTTCTGTCCACTGTATGTGGATTAACATTGGGTTTTAATGACACAGGACAACAACTGCAGGCACCAAGGAGTGTTTGTAAACTTTCTTCTTACCAAAAGGAGGTAGTCCGTAGGTTTGGGTGGTCTGAGGGTAGATGGTGTAGGGCTGAGACTGCTGCAGTGCTTGGTACTGAGTCTGAGCAGGGTAAGGGCTCATTGTTTCCGTCACGGGTACAGAAAGGATATGTGCGTATGGCCTTATTGGAAAGAAAGAACAGCAGCAAAACCCAACTATTTACATGATGTATCTTTCAGCTTAGGAAGAAAAAACAACACACACTGACAAGTGCCCTTAGCGTAATACCTGCCTGAATTTCCCAGTACAACAGGCTCTTGGGTTTGTATCCACTGCCTGTTTGTGCAGCCACACCGGGGGAAAAGCTCTCCTCTGGGATGCCAGAGCATCAGTGCATATTCCAGGACTGGAAGGGCAGGGTGAGAGTGGAAAAGCAAACTCCCCATTCCACTAGGCACGAGCAATTATTTTCAACTATTGTGCCTCACAACACCAAATCCTAAAGCTCATAGGAGACATCCAGCTCCTGGAACACACAAAGACTATGCAAGAGCAAGCACGAGGGGCTAAGGCCTGCCAGGCTGCAGTGGGGAGAACTATTACAGTCCCCAAATGTGGTAAATCACCAGAAAATCCTATATTCCTTATATCCCTTATATTCATTTATGTTCTATTTGTTTATTCCTCAAGTGATATAGGCATTATTCAACAAGACTATTGTGTTGTTCATTATTTGAAGGAGCTCTTTTATCCTTGTGATCATAAGACAACAGCCACTGAAGTCAAAGCCTGTCTTCTGTCAGCTTCAGTGCCCACAGCAACAAGTATTTGTTGCCATCAGATATTAAACTGCGATTTGACAGCATTCCAGAAATGCATGAAGAAGCAAAAATTACTTAAGAAGTACATGGTACAGAATTCAGTAACAATTGTTTGACTTACTTTGCAGAATACATTTGTGAGGTATAATCATTTGATGACCTTGGGATAAAATCAGTGCATGTCATAACTGAAAAAAAGCAAAACAGTTGTATAATTACACAGGTGATCTGAAACCCTAACGAATAACGACAATTAAAATTCAGCATGCAGGTATATTTTAACCAAGACATAGGATTTACAAAGGTAAGATAATTTATAAAGGAAGACATAACGATTTATGCAAATAACACTTTTCACAACAGGCATCACTATTGATCACCTCAGCCTCCAAGACAAAACTTGTATGAGATGAGTAAGAGAACAGCGCCCAGGGGCAACACAAAAGTATCTCTTGGAAAGAGATACTCGCTCACTCTCCAGCATTGATGCTTTGTAAGCACAACAGCAAACTTCCCTGTTATACCTGACAGCAGGGACAGGCCAAGGATGACGCAGAGGAGACAAAGCCTGTGCTTGATGAAGCAGAGTAACAAGACCGGAGGAGGAAAAGAGGAAAGCCAGTGGGAGCAGAACTCCAGAAGGTACTCACTCTCGCTGGACATGGGAAGGTTTGAACCAAGGCTTGAAGATTCAGGTTTCTGATCACTGACCTCTGCGTTGCTCACATGACTGCCAGGACAAACAAAGGCTCATCGTTAGCATTATGAAATCCTCAATTAACACTCTTGGGCATTGGAACTGCTGGGTTCAACCTTCCTCACCAAGACAAACTGCAGAAACAAGCTGTGTTCTCTGATATTTCACACAGAGATCCCAAGACAGACTTGCAGCTCTAATCAGACATTGAATTGCCACCCCCTCTAGCATGTTTTCTCACCAACTGGTCTCTCAAGATAAGGGCAGAGCTGTATTGACAGCTCATCAGACCTAGCATCTTCGACCTGCTGCTGGCACCAGGAAGCATTAATGTCTCCTTTGTCACCTGGGTATGGCCTCCTGCACCCCTGCATCAGCTCAGACACCATGAGGCTCTCCATGAGAGCTTCATTTGCTCATCCAGCACAAAACCCATGCAGTTATTTCTGCTGCGATACTGAACAGACATAGCTCATGATGGGATCCAGCAAGCACTGTGCTTGGTGCACACTTGGGCTACAAGCAGAAGTCCCCTCTCAGCCACAGTAAGTGTCTGTATAAGCTCCTTCATGTTGTAAAACTGTAGGCTGATAATATCAGAATAACACACAGATGCCTCAAAGCTTTAAGAAATGCTGTACTGAAGAACTAGCAATAATAGAATCATAGACTCTCTACGCTGGAAAAGAACTTTGAGATCATCAAGTCCAACTGGACCTGTCCACTACTAAGTAAGATCCCTAAGCACCTCATCTGCCCATTTTTTAAACATCCCCAGGGTTGGGGACACAATCACCTCCCTGGACGGCCTCTGTCAGTGCCTGAGAACCCTTCTCGTGAAGGAATTTTTCCCAATGTCCAATCTGAACCTCCCCAGCACAGCTTGAGGTCATTCCCTCTCATCTAGAACTTCATAGAACTAAAGCCAACAAGTCAATCATCAAAGGAAAAAGCAGTGTCACTAAGAAATCATCTGCACTTCCTACACAGCACATGAACACGGCAAAGACTGGCACATAACTGAAGCAGTGTGTGACAAACCCCAAACCATCTCATGTGCGCATTTTTCAAACACAGAAGTGACACCCAGTTCAAGGATTCTTCAACACTCATCTTCAGGGACAAACCCAGCAGGGAGGCAACCTCCCACAGCCACAAGCGTCTGCGACAGCAGGGCCACAATGCAGCACTTGTGATGGCACCAACCTGAGAGTCCTGCAGGCTCAGGGGAAAGAGTAGCCAAGGAGCAAGTGATGCCAACCAGCAGTGGCCCTGATAGCTCCGTCCAGCCCTTGGGCTGTGACAAGCCCTGCTGTCTAGCTCCTCGCACCAGAATGGGTTGGAGATACACCCCCGGGGTCAGAAGATGCAGCATTCTTGGGACAGGTGAGGGGCAGTTAGCTTGTGAGTGCTACAGGTTTGGTTATCAGGCAAAGGAGCTTTTCTCCTTTGGCTCAGGGGTGAACGTTGACCAAAATGCATAACCTGTCTTTTTCCTCAAAACCTTTATAAACAAAATCCTTGAAAATCTTTCTCAATGCCAGCAGCTGAACAGACTTCCCTAAGAAAATACGAGTTTTGGAAGAAAGTAACACATTTCTAGGCAGGCTCAGGGTATTTGTCTACTATTATTCTTGTGCTTGTGTGGCACTGACAGTCCGTGAGCAACTATGCTGTGCTGTGCGGTTTGCAAGCAGGCTGAGAGCAGCTCATTGGGATCACTTCTCTTATCCTCCGTCATTTACAAATTTTCCGTTCTCATGGACTCACAAGAAAAATCCTCTCCCTTCCACAATCCAGCTAAAATCAATACAGCTGGAATATTGACATCAGCTAGAAATCGCGTTGGCTGAGAAGAAACATGTCTAAAGTTTAAAGTAAATTACTCCATTGGCCAATCTCCCCCTCCCCCATATTTTTAAGTACCACATTTTAAATATCATACACTCGAATCTCAATGGTGCTGGTGCCTGCAGGGAAGGTGCAATTGCACTGAAGCAGGGTGATGTGCTGCATTGACCCTGTGCACTTCGAGACATTCAGACCTGCCCGTGCTGCCTCCTGCTCCTCTGTACCAACAGAGAGAGAAAACCCTCCTAGGACACAGCTCATCTCCCCTCATAAGGGCTAGAAAGGCAGCACGCAGCAATAAGCTCCTATTTCCAGCTCTCAAACACAGAGCAGATATCAGGAGCTGTCTGCTCCCTGCTGCCTGCACAAATATTTCCTTCGGTCTCTTTAAAAAAACCACACATCCTGTCCCCATTCAGGGCTCCAATATATCACCTCCACTCCTGCCTGATCAGCAACACAGTGTTTCCTCCTGACTCATGTGGGGATGTCAGAGGCTCTAGAAAGAAATCTGTCTTCACTTCATATTTGGTACTGCTTATAGGGACAGAATAAATCCTGATACAGCTCTTTGATAGGAACGGTTCGACTCAGTGATCCGGTGGGTCTCTCCAACCTGGTTGTTCTATGATTCTTCTCTCTATCTGTAGTAGCAATGAATCCCTCAACATGACATCTGAAAGCACCTACTGAGGCTACAATTGATACAACACAACCGCTTTACATAGAAGAGCTGCCAGTTTGAAAGGGTTTCATTCCTCACAAGTTACCCACAGAGTTCTGCTGAGAATCACAGCACAGGCGGTACTGAAATAGTCTGAGTCTCACCAGAACAAATCATGTTGATTCACCTTCCCTGGAGGTGTTTAAGGCATGGGTGGACAAGGTGCTGAGGGGCATGGTTTAGTGTTTGATGGGAATGGTTGGACTCGATGATCCGGTGGGTCTTTTCCAACCTGGCTGTTCTATGATTCTATGAGCCATACGTGCCAGATGCATCAGATCTGTGTAAAGCAGGATGCTTGATAAGGCAACTCCTTGTAGCCACTTCTATAAAAGCTTAATGCTAAATGACCGGCTATTGTTTTTTTAATTGGGAACTTAGTCACAAAATTATAACAAATACAAAAGTGACTAACAGTTCCCTATCGCTGTGAGAAATAAAGCAATACGCAAGCTTCTAAAATGGAAGCGTATGATGATAAAAAGAACATCTGTAGCTGTTCCAAACTAATATCAAATTAAAGATTGCCTTACCTCAAGCTTTGTTCTCTGGATTCCTGCATCTTGGCTTTTTTTACCTGCAAAGACAAACACATTCAGAGACACAACTACACGACTAAAGAGAGCTGTCCTTAACGGGATCCACAAGTGCAGACCCCTGCTATCAGATCACCCTTGGTTACTATAGAGTTCACCTTAGGGTTTAAATACAGAGCACCTTGCACTGAACTCCAGAGCTCACCCACATAATCACAGGTTCTTCATCTCAAAACAAGCTTCTTCCTAGATAGAAAACAAGTGCTAAAGCTGAAACGGTGTGACCAGCAGGTCCAGGGAGGTTATTCTCCCTCTGTACTCGGCACTGGTGAGACCGCTCCTTGAATACTGTGTCCAGTTCTGGGCCCCTCAGCACAAGAAGGATGTTGACGCTCTGGAGAGTGTCCAGAGAAGAGCAACAAAACTGGTTGAAGGAGCTCG
>WAAB01021105.1:43402-75551 GCA_013389865.1 Piaya cayana | reverse complement strand
TCTTAATTTGCTAAATAAAAGGAATTACAGGCACATTCTTGGGGGGGGTTGTTTGCTTGTTTTGTCAAGCAGAGTATATGCAGAAAAGGACAAAACATCAGTGTAAATCCATCCATAATTAGAGATCTTTACAATTATCCAGCATTTGATTTGGGAAGTTTATAGATTCTTTTTCCTTTTTTTTTTACCTCCTTAAATGTGTCTTTTCTTTATAAAACACACAGCTCAATTGCTGTAAAGGCAGACAAAAAATCATATATATCCAATGAGAAGCAACAGCTTGCAGGAAGAGAAGTCTACAGTAAATGTACACTATTATGTACCCACAGGGATGGAAGGGACTTCAAGAAGTTACAGGGCCAACTCCTAACTCAAGACAAGCTCAGTTTTGCCTGTGTGATTGCTGATCAATGTTTGCCTGACCTGTGATTAAAGACCAGATATGGAGACTTCAGATCCTGACCAGAAGGTCTAATCCACTGCCTTTTTCCATTGAAATGCTTCTTAACTATTTCTTACAGATACATAAACCTACAAATTCCCATGTGATGCACCAAAAAAAGGAGTAATATACCTAGCAATGGTAATACATCTGCCTAGAATCCTAGTGTAAGACTGAGCAGGCATTGAAATAATATTACTTTTCAGGGGGAAAAAAATCAACCCTATTTACAACTACAATATTTCACAAATGTTAACAAAGAAATTTGCATATCAGGGTTTTGCCTCTTACTATTAATGCGACTTACTTTCTAGTCAGTATATGCTCAGTCACAAAATGTACTTCTATAAGACAAAGATAAATTTATACTATAAATAAAGCAGAGCCATTTTATGTTATAAATATACTGCAACTGGGAGGTTTTGTTCTGCTTTTAGCAACAAACACTCCAAAAAGACAAAATATCTTTAGATATTTGAAGACCTTTCTTCATTTGAAGGAATCAGTAAAAACTTAGAAAACCCAAAGAGAAGCATAGCATAAAAAGTCCACCAGCTTCCTTTGTCTTCACTGCATATCTTCTGCACAGGGTTTTGACCACAGCTCCACAGTTCTATGCAAATTCTACCTGAGCCTCGGGGTCCCTACAATGTGTCCACCTCTCACAACAAAGGCCAAATTGTAACCTGCATTCTGCAGACACCTTTGATGACCCTCAATCTTCCCAGTAGCCTGAAGCCTTCTAGCTTTCTCTCAAAAGAATACAAATGTAAACTCTTTTTAGGAGTCTAATTCATGCATGCAGGAAAAAGTTAATCTGTCTATACATTTGTATAAACAAGATCTGACTCAAGGTAAGGGAAAGGAAGAATGGGATTTTCTAGGCATTTTACTCAGGTCTGAACAGAAGCAGAGTTAAGCCAGTGCTCTTCACATCACAAAATTCATCAGTGATAATTGTAAATAGTAGAATCACTAAATCAAAAAAAAGCTCAATGAAGATAAAGGAAACAACCCAGTAAAACAACTATCCATGCTGTCAATTCTCAAAACAATCTAATAAGCCTGAAGTCAAACAAGCAGTCCAAACCCAATCCCTCTGGAATACTTAGAGCAGCAGCTTCTGGGAATTTGTTACATATGTTGCTGTAAAATGGCTTGCAGTATGTCTCAGAGTTGAGTTACATCTACGCAGAAACAGCAGTAGGCCTTGCTCAACAGTTTTTGCTCTTGAATCATCATCAAAATTCTTCTGGCCCAAGTCAGGACTCTGGAGCCAGGAGTATTCAATGTTTAGATGAGGACCTTTGTCTAAAGGGCATATTTTGCCTGACCAAATTAGCACTATCCTCTTCCTCTGGGGGATAGGGCAATTATACCATTATACAGAAGCAAGAAAGACAGTTAAAAGCAAGCCTTTCAATTTTGAAGTAGCTTTGCTTGGAAATGCATTTGCACATGTAGGATGAGCTTTAGCACACATACGCTTGTCCTCAGTGATTAAAATTCAAGATGTTTGCTAGTAAACCTGGAATAGTAAGGTCTTGCATCAAGAACAGCTCTGCTGCTGCTGGCCTGGGGCCACAAGGGACTGTTGCTGAAACCCAGTTCTCCACATTTATGGTCCAGAGTTCTAAGTCGCATCTGCAGTGTATGCACTGCAACTATAGTTCCTTCTGGAACAAGAACACTTATCACTACAGTAATAAAGGTTTTCAACAGCATTAGTAATGGTATTTCAGCACCTCAAATGATGCAACAAAAGTCAGCCTCCAACATAAGAAATGTGAACTCTTGCAAAAATCAAATTCTGAACTGTGGCCATATTATCTGATTCCCCAATAGCCGATCAGCCACTAAGAAATGAGGGGGGCAATTGCACAAGAAAGAGTCTGCTGAATAGAAAGGCTTTAGCAATTTACTGACACATAAAATGTATTACTTAAGTCAAGAATACTTATTTATAGACTACTTATTTAAAAAAAAAAACCACAATAGAAACATTTGTTTCTTTACCAAGATTATTTTTAACCAATTTCCCACCTGTACGTTACATTGATAGAGCCCTTTTTTCCATGACATCAAAATGAGGCTGTGGGAATTCAAGATTAGCTTATAGGCAAAAACTCTGTGGGACTGTGGCTCACAGTTCTACACTCAGCTTGCAAACATATTCTGGAAATACAAGACCCTAAATAACAGACGATATTTCAAAGCTAGTAGATGCCACATGGCAAGATACAATGCCATCAAGAAAGAAGACATTTTGTAAAATGTAAATAGAAACGTAGTACCAAAAATTGACTATATTTATTTCATACCCCCATAGGTTTTAGTTTCATTCCCAAATGTTGCTATACCAATAAATCCTCCTTCCGTAGGAAGTTAAAGCAACACGAAGGATAGAGGAAATGACACATAAACAATCTGTGAGTTGACAAGAAGGCAGTTTTGTAATATGTTGTTATTTATGGCCAACACTTAAGCAGATGGAACATGCATCAAAATGAGAGTTTCAGTTAGAACATGCAGGGTTGGGAGAAGTCTAAGCAGGAGAGGTTCACCGTAGGAAAATGCAGGGCACTTAAGAGGTAGAATTTCAATACAATATTTCTTTTAGCCTGGAAAGAAACACATGGTAGCATACTGGAGACTGTGAAAGGTGCAACATGGGCATGGTCTCTCAAATGGGCAGTGAAAGGAGAAGTATGAAGTAAAGCTTTTTCTGGGGATGCACCTGCTCTGGGGCAGCCCTCTTGCTTCTTGAAGGAAGCAGATCCTATGACACATCATGCTGGAAGTCTGTCATTTTGCTGTTCCTCCCCCATTACAGGTGACATCTCAGTGTTTTACAGGCACAGACTTTGAACCACAGTCATGGTTATGAAACCAGGTGTACAACTCTGTGCACTACCTGACTATATTTGCATTCATTACTCCACTATGTTCACTAGATATCCCTGGGGCTCCCTCCCTTAGAGGCACATGGTTGTAGAGTAGGAGGAAGGAACAGACTAGCCCAAAAGGCCAATGAACAGTTTCCACCCATAACTCTGAGCAACACAGCATGCTTCTAATGAATACACTCATTTTAGCTCCAGTGCTCTCCATCATGTTAGCTCATGCATGAAAGCAGAAAATAAAATAACAAGGGGAAAATATTTACAACTCCTCTGCCCCTCCCCCATTTAATTTGATTCTAAACCACTTTGGAAGCCCTGCTGGCATCAGCCCTGAAGCTCTGACAGCCTTAGGGAGCTTTTAATATCCAAAAGTCCAGCTCTCTATTTTCCTCTCAATTGGCAAGGTCCCTTAGTCATACTAGGGAACACAAGAGAAAGCAAAGCAGCTTTAGAATAGCAGTCTTTATATAACAACTGATTTCCCAATCAAAGATGAATTGTAGGACTTTTCCACTCACCAATGAGGCATCCACATACAACTCTAGGATAATAATCATCTCATTCCTTTTCCACCCCCACAGGCAATCCAGCTCTTCATGTCACATGCTTGTGTTCACCAAGGGTGAGATTTGTAGTTTGGTTTCCAAACCAGTTATATGCTCTATACTTGCCTTTTTGCCTCCCTCTGCTAATTCTGAGCTCATTAGCCAAGTTCAGGTGCATATGGCAGGAAGGAAGGACCCTCAAAAACATTTATGTTTGTTGAAGAAATCAGCAGCAAAGCAAGCAAAGGGACCATTTAAAACACTGGCCTAGTGAAATCTCCCCTTAACCAGGCCTCAGTACACAAGAGATGAGCCTCAAGACACAAACCCCTAGGAAACTAAAGTTCATTAGCACTGTTTCTCCCCAAGCTATTAAATTTTAATTATAGGATTGCCACAGCTTCATCCAAGCTCCATGATACTAACCACAGCCTGCAATATTTAGCAATATTCTCTCTGCCTAGGAAAGTACTTAGGTGTAATTTGTAAAGCAAAGCACAGGAAACCAAGAGCACCATGCTGACAACAGGTAATATCACAGAAGTGACATCATATGCAAGTCAGACTCCTCCCATCTGCTGGCCTCTGGCCTCTTTTAACTTGCAGAAAATATCAGACAGCAAGCCCACATAATGAAGCAGTGCCACTAGAGCAAAGGTACCTGACAATGTCCTCCCTTCCCAGCAACTCACTCTTAGGCCAAAAGCGTATTGATTATAATCACCTGGTTTCATGGGAGGATGCATATAGAATCATAGAATCACCAGGTTGGAAGAGACCCACNCAGGTAGTTATAGAGAGCAACCACTTCATCTGGTCCATTCCTTTGTGGGAAAGGCAGCCAAGATGAGATAATCTAGCATTCTGTCCTAGTGCATCTTGAAAGCTTCCTGTGATGCACACACTACCCTGCAGAGGTTGTTCCATTGACTGATTGTTTCACAGTTCTTGTATCAAGATGAAATTTCTCTGGTGCAACCTGCATTGTTGCCCCTGTTCGTCTTCGTATGGCTCCATGTCATACCCCCACAGGCTCTAGTTTCATGAGTTATAACAACTGAGCTAAATGGACAAATTAGAATATTATGTTAACAGCTACAGTGGAAAATAGAGATTTCTCAACTTGTTAAAATGGGTTGGTCAGAAGGCTTGCCAGATTTATTTTGGCAGTGAATACTCTGATAAGGACCCCACAATGTGATTTACATCAACTCAGCCATGGCAGTGCTGCTGATGTCAGACACATTTTACACAATAGCCTCCTAAGATAAAACTGCCTGATGGTGCAGCAGGGCACATCACTAGGTATTGTTTATGAAAACAACAGCAAAGAAAACATGCAAAAGAAATTAGCATAGCAAGTATTAAGAAGCAAGATTAGGTTTTTTTATTCAGGAGTTTCTTTTCTCAGGATTGATGATTATTAAAGGCCTTGATTTGCTAATTATAAAGGTTAACCTAATTTTAAAATCATGAAAATGAATATGGATTAGATACTGTAAACTACCTTGTCTCATTATGCTACACATCTTGATAGCAATGACTGCTTTGGCTTCTGTAAGGGGAATAAACTCGAACAGCACCACCCCGCCCCCAAAAGCCAACACACAACTCATTCCTTTCATGCTTTTCTGCAAGAAATCTGGAGGTGCTTGCTAGCAGAAAGCAGGATGAATAGCACCTGGTGACTGCCCCTCCATCCCAGGAGAGGTTCCCACCCCACTCTGTGCTGGAAACAGTGTGCAGGCACTAGTGGTAGGGACGGTGCCAGGATCACGTGTGAGCTGGGCAGGTGGTAGGGAGTGGACTTCCCCTTCCACTGCACCCTCACCACAGGCCCCCATCACCTGACTCCTGTGAAGTGGGGGTGACTGCCACTGCAGCAGCCAGGAGCTCCCACAAATGACATGAAGTAGTACGCTGTATTTCCCTACCAAAAGCAGAATTAATGAAGTACTCACTCACAACCCTGTAAAAATATTCTTCTTATGTGACTTCTCATTCACTGTGCAGTACTGTGTCCATAATTTTTCATAGTTACCCTTCCCTTCTCTGGGTTATATTCCTCTTAAGCATTAAGATGTGAACAGGGAGAGACAATAATAACAAAAAAAGGCTCAGGGACTATCTCGAAGCAGTTCATAAAGACAATAGGAAAATACTGTTATAAATATTGGCTGTTTTATGCTCATTTCTAAAGTGTGACTGAAATGAAAACAACAGGTTAGTAGTCTCACATCAAGCCTGCACGCATTGCAACAGCTGCCATTTTTGTAAAGCAGTACAATAGGATACTTGGGCTATGTCTTGCAAGAAGAGAGATGTAAAAAATATTTTTTAAAAAAAAAAGAGAAAGGCATTTTTGCTCCCTATATAACTGGTCTTCCAAATAAATGACATGAAATACCTAGCCATGAAGTTGTCAGAGAATAAAAAACATCTTATTTTTATGCAAACAGGAATTTTCAAGTTATTTTCATCTTAAAGATTTAAAAATGTCTCCTGCCTCCCAGTGTATTTCTTTCTAACAATGTAGACATTAGTCAGAATACTATCAAAATGGTTACCAAAGCTGCTCAGATGAAGGAAAAAAGAAGAAAAGAGAGGACAAGAGAGAAGATTATCTCTTTGTTCTGTCCATCCACCCAGCATCTCTTCTTGCATCAGGCAGCAAGTCTGGTTACTTGCTTCCTTCCCATCCCCTCTTTGTTGCTTATCAGACCTGCTGTCCCAGTTTTTCACATTTAAAATGCACACAGCAATCTTTTAAGGCCAAAACTAGGGGCCAGGATATAGCAAAAGCAAGCAGGTGTAAATCCAGCAGTGTCATGGAGCCATAGTGATTTACACGAGCTGTTCCAATGGCTTGCTTTGCCTCCTTGGAAGCACAGCACAACTTGTGTTACCATAAAACAATAAATAACAATAATAAAAGTGCTCTGCACACATTCTAACTTGAATAATTGCTTTCTGTCTCTCTCCATTCCCCTCAAAGTCTCAGCAGGACATAGCTACTCCCATTACTTGCTTTACTAACCCAAAAAACCCTGAGCTCTTAAAGTGGTACATCCCCAGAGACATTAGGAATGTATTTACACAGCAAAGCAGAGGCAACTTAGCAGCAAATGCCAACATCCCTGTGCTCCTTTGAGAAATACAGCAGGGATATACTGCAAGGTAGGCTTTGGCAGGTTAGCCAGGTATGAATTTTCAAGGGAAAACAAGAAGGCTTTCAGCACTCGTCATTGATTTACAGATGGTGACAGGGGAGTCTACTGTCTCACTGACCCTCAGCAGTCTGCACA
The DNA here is from genome assembly GCA_013389865.1 of Piaya cayana. Classification (NCBI taxonomy): domain Eukaryota; kingdom Metazoa; phylum Chordata; class Aves; order Cuculiformes; family Coccyzidae; genus Piaya; species Piaya cayana. The sequence continues at coordinate 68,356 of WAAB01021105.1, read as the reverse complement.
AAACCATCCAGTACCCTGAGGACAGAAGGGGTATATGAAGCTCTACAGGCCTAGGTTCAGCCAGGACCTTCACAGTTCCTCAACTGTCCTCTCATCTTTCCCCTTCTTCTTATGACCTTGCCTGTGCTTCCTGGTCCAGAGTCCCCCATAAAAGCATCCATGAAGGTAATGGAAGGAAGAAATCAGTGAAGAGCCCTGGGAAATAGAAGAGAAAAGAATGTTGAAGGGCTAGAGATTCGTGGAGATAAAAGTTGCAAAGGAAAAGAAGATTAATTAGAAATTGTGCAAGAAGGAATAAAACTGGGAAAGCTATATATACATTTCTACTGAAATTGAGTGGGGAGATGCAAGGTGGATTGTTAAAAGCTCTGGGCACTGGCCTGGATCTTCTGTTTATCTCTGTGATAATGCTTTTATTGATATCAATACTTACGTCAGTGGTAAATAGTCTAGTAGCTCCCCACAGGGAATGTGGAACATACATTAAAATCGGAGTGCAGAGCTGGACGAAAAGGGTCTGGGAAAGAGAAAAGGAAGGAGGAAGAACAGGATCCTGTTGTGTTAGCAGGCACATGTCCCTGTGCAATTTCACCTGCTCAGTGATGTGCTATTAAGTTACCTCTCTGTCTTCTAGATTGGGGAAGTCCATACCCATGCAACCATGACAACAGCACACAAGTACAGATTACCTGCACAGTAAAACAGGCACCTTAAGAGATCAATGAAGGCAAAAAATCTCCTATAAGGTTTACAGAACAAATGTCTTCAGTCACTAGACTGCCTGTATGAAGCTGACCATCACTGCAGGTTTGGAAAAACATTAGAGGTTTTTTAACATTTATTTAGAACATCTAACCATTTTTGGTAAAATAAATAATCAGAAAAATACATACACTAATACAAAACTGTTGTTTCTCTCTAAACCTGGAGTACTATTAAAATTTTAGTATTGTCATTGTAGCTTCAGGCTAGTATAAGCCTTAACATCTGAAATTACATCAGTTATCCATTCACCAGAAAAAAATGACAAAAAACCACTAATGCCATTCAGTTTCATTTGAATACTGTTGGAAAAGTAAAATCCACCCCTCTCTAAGCGAGGAACATCACAACTGTGACAGTGCAGTTTTCCCTCAGTTTACACCTGTGAGGTCCCAACACAGTCTGGCAGTTGTGGCTTTAAGGATTTAAGGGGTTTTTTTTAAGGATTTAAGGATTTTAAGTTGTGGCTTTAATGATTTACTGATTGCTCAAGTCCACCAAAAAACTGACATGAAAGTACAGATCTATGTTAGAGAGAGGTATGTAGAGCTGGTCAAATACAAATCAGAGAGGACAACTTCAAGGACCTTTTGTGGGAACACCTTTGGAACTCCATCTATAATGAGTTATTATTACTAACCTTTATATTGTTTTAGCATCCAGAAGCTCCAAGCAAGATCAGAGCCCCAGTTAATTTTTTGCACAATACTCCAAGGCAGAACCCCTGCTTCAAACCTCTCTGGTTGTAAGCCTGGCCACTTTTAGTGGAACCAGGTTACAATCCTGACCCAACCAGAGAGCAAAATCTATGCAACACTAAACCTCTAATGGAGCTCAGCACAGAGTGCAGGATTCCATGTTTGCACCCTGAAACAACCTGGCAGACCACCTCTTCCACAAGACACAGCATGTCAGTAGACTGAACCCTGTGATAGCAACTTTGCAGAACAGCAGCACAAAGCAATTCTCATGTGCACAGAAATACAGCGTTGGGTAGCTAATACCATCTGCTTCTGACAGCCTTTCACATGACAGGTGCTTCCCAGCAGGGCAGCAACAATATCACCCCAGAACTTCTCCTTAGTTTCTTGAAAACAAGCAAACAAACAAAAACCCCTGATAGAGCTAACTTCCAATCCCGTTCAAAAGCTATGCCTAAGGGGTCTGTGATTTAGCGGTGAGAAAAAGAAACTGGTGCAATTCACAGGCAGTCAACTGCAGGTCAGCAGCGAGAAACTGACCAAATTCTACTGCTTCTCCAATCCTGGGATGGGAGCAATCTATGGCCATTTTAGAGACATAAAATATTGTCCCCTTTCAAAGTGGAGCCTGCCTATACTAGACAATATGTTGAGGCTGATGTGTCTGTTTCCATGGCAAAACAATTATTTTAGCCACTGTATATGTAGTTTTTATAGCCAAAGACTATAGATTCAAGCCCTGTTGTCAATGAGCCACCATAGGATGCTTTACATTATAGTATCTCCGTACAGTGAGAGTTAACTATGGCTTCCAGGATCCCATGTTGCTGTTTTTAAATAGCACCATGTAAACTAAAACTTTACAGGGAGAGTAGGGATTCTCAAGGGACTGGAATTCCACACTTTATAGTGCTAATTATATCTTTCTTCATGCCACTGGTACACAATAAAATGTAAACCAGAAATGGCACCATGCACAAAAATATGCTTTTGTTTTTCAAGTCACTATGATTTTTTTCTTATGCTTTGTCACCCTTACAGATAAAAATTGTGACATCCTTCTCTGTAAAGGATAGCTACCACACAGAGATCAATTTTGACTATACAAAGGGCAGATTGCTGTTAATACGACAATATAGTAAAAAAAAAAAGAAAGCATGACTTTTGAGTCCATATAAGCCCTCCTCATTCATCTCCACATCACTTCACATTTGAGACACAACTTTACTCAGAAGGATCACTTATTTTAAAGTAAAAGAGGGACTGAAGGGATGTAAGGGGCATTACTTGGAAGACCAGGAGATTAAAGCTTGGGAGTTCAAGGTAGGATTTTCAAAACTGATCAGTTTTGGCATAACTCTGCTTTTAATACAGCCACAATAAGATTCCCATTGTCTACAAGGTAGGAGTACTACAATTTCATTTGGGAAAAAAGAATCAGCTGCATACTGTTCAAAATACTCAGCTGTTTCCAAAGTCCAGGAAAATATGTTTTACTACTTCTTACACAGGCAGCAGGTTGGGAGATGTGGATTTGGGAGGGCTGCCTTATTTAATCTTGAAAGCTCAGAGCCCCAGATGACTGACTTGGAGGTGGGGAGAGGGGAATATAAAAGCATCTTATTTGTTTTGAGATGTTAATTAATCTATACAGTTTCTGTTGAAGATCAAAGACAAAATCCTGGTCTATAAAGGTTTGTGGACAAGAAAACTCACTAGAGCAAAAGAACTACAAAACAAAGGCAATTGTTTTAAGCCACAAACTTGGGGAGTATTGTAGGGGCACAACCCAAAGCATAAGGCCAGTTTGCACCTGGTGAAGGAATACCTTTTTTTCTCATGGCCACAGTCCCAACTGTACCTTCTACATTTGCTTTCTGAATGGCAAGCAGACACAGAAGTGAAACACAGGAAGATGGCAAGGGATCACAAAGGCCCTCCAATAGGTCTGCCAGCAGCTCACGCTCCCCTTCTGACCTCAAAAATGCTGGAGACTCCATCTGCTGGTACAGCACAAATTTGGAGATCAGTTCATAGTTACAATCAGAGATGTTCTTCCAGGTTCAAATGACTCCACAGAAGTCCATTTATGCCTTCCTTTTTCACAATGGATGAACGTAAGAACACAGTAACCCCACACCTGTAAGCAGCCCTAAGAGATGTAACAAAGCTTCTTTGCAGGTACCCAGGTCTGTTGTTACTGATAGATTTGAAAGAGCAAGGCCTGAGCAGACAGCCCTGGATAACATTCTCCACAACCTCAGAAATGTAGAGGTCACCAGAAAGGATGGCCCATAAGCTTGGGTTAAATGATATCTGTGCTCTGGTTTTGCCACAGATTTTACTTCTGGGTACCTCAAATTCCCAAATCAAAGGTTTGCTTTCTTCCTTGTGATGTTTTCCCCTGTGCCATTTCCAACTGCCTTATCAGCTCTCACAGTTTTTTATTTGTTTGCTTAAAATGAAATGAGTCTAAGGCTGTGCTTGGTTTCAGCATAGTTTATTTGATCATGCTGTACTTCAAGTACATTGGGCCTTGGCAGCTCCGCTGGAACTCTAGCATACAGAGAGGACAGATTCACTGCCTCATGTGTTTTCAAAGGAATTTTTCCTCTCCTTTTACTGAGAATTATGCAGGAAGCTCAGGCAGAACCTGCATATACTTTGCATCCTATCTACAATATTGTATTATCTGAAGACAGAGAACTTGATGCCTCTTTGCCCTCCTACTTACACACTATCAGTTTGAGTACTTAAATTAATGTTATATGCCTGTCCTTAAAGGAATGCTCCATCTTTAACCATGAGGTGTGTACATTCCCACTCTCATCTCATGCAAGCCCCTTATTGTCACCTTAAACACAGCCCTGTTTAGCTTCCACCATTGAATTAATTAGGCATTCTGCATATGTGATATAGGATCATTTTAGCTTGTCTCTAATGGGAAGAAAGGGAAGTTTACTGTACCTCATGGTGAATGGAATTAGAGACCAAATTTGCCTTTGATACATTCCCATATGCAATCAAGGTAATTCCAGAATGAAGTCTCTGTGAATGCCTGCAGGGCATATAGGCAGAAAGGAAAAAAGGAAATGTGATCTTTGCTTTGGCAGCTCTTACCAACAAGGTCTGACTGGCATTACCACAACACTAACTTTGTGCATAAACTTTGATGGCAAGCTGAAAATCCACCTGTTTCAGAGCAGGTGACTGTGGAGAAGGGCTTGGAAGCTGTAGAGCACAATGTCAGCAGCAAACTCCAGGTTCATGAGGATCAAGTGGGAAGGGCATATGACTTGTTGCTTCCTTAACAGCTCTCTGAACAAAAAACATGTGATCTAGCTGGTGACAACTTGTACTCACTGTTACCATCCTAGATGCTACTGCTAAACAATGAAGACTGGCTTTATAAAATGTGTCACTTACTTAGAAATACAACTTTTGCCTGTATGCTAGCAGAAGCCCTCTTTTAGGTCCAATCATGCTGATACAAACACTTCTATTCCATTATGTTTGTGTTTCCCAAAGTTATGCAGATTACAAGTACAGTTAAATTAGCTAGGCTTGTTTGGGCAATACCTGGGATAGTGCCAAAATTATCCTGTGACAAAACTAAGAGCTAAAATCATAAGAGGAAAAAAAAAGGCAAAGTCACATGTCCAAGGTTATAGGGTAGTTCAGTGGCAGAAGAAAGAATAAGCTTAGGTTCTCTAGTCTCATAACATTGCCTGGCCATTACTGTCAGAGTCCAAGACCAGGTTCTTTTAGGTAGACCACATACGGAGGGAATAAAGTTGTATATAAAATGTAGTTGTTTGAAAATAGATGATGTTATATGGAATTTCTGGGTTAGTGGAGTGATGAAAATACACTGAAAGCATAATACAAAGATAAGTTACAATTAGCAAAATATAGCAATTGCAATATTCAGGCTAAACATTATACCAACTCAATTCCCATTACTGTTCCCTGAAATATGCTGACCATCCTGACACTGGGCATCCTGAATCACCAGGAAGGAATACATGGGTTGAAGACAGCTCAAACCTGTTTTTCTGTTCAGAAATATTTTGCTAGTTTTCTAGGTTTTTACTATATGTTGGGCTGAGCCACAGATTCATTCCCCTCAATGTTGATCTGGCTAAATCAGAGAGACAGTCATACTCTTTTAATGGGCTCAGGGAGAAATATTTACACCACCAACTGATCCACTAAACTGTTGATAGATGTTAACTAAAGTAAGGTCACCCTTCAGTCTTTTTTGTGTTGAGATGTGGTCAACTTTCTTTGCAATAACTGTCTTCAGTCACAGCCTGTATTGTTCCCTTATCTTCATGGGTGTATTGTCCTTGTCCAGCTCCCCTAGGCCTTATTCCACTGTAGGGGTTTACTGCCCAGTCACAATCACGTATTGTCATCTCATTGTTAATGTTGCTCCAGAAGTAAACAAATACTTGCCTCTGTCCTTGTCTTCAGGGTTTTCTCAAAGTGGTGTGCTAGGTTAGGGGAGGATTCTGACATGGGCAGAGATCAGGAACTCTTTCCTCAACTTCAGACAGCACAGATGGTTAAAGTAGTGCTTACAGACAGAATGTTCACAGTAATATAATCACAAAAAACATGTTCTGGATGAAGTTAATTTCAGACTATAGGTACATTTATCTTCCTTTTGAGCCCAATGGCCCTAACTTCTCTCTCCATAAAACAAAGAGCTAGAGCCTATGGCAATTACCTTCACTTAATCATTAGATCATACGCTTTGTGACGAGGAATGGGTCAACAAATCACAGAAATAGCCAGGGCCAAGAAACTGAAATAGTTTTTTATGTCAAAGCAGACTTCCAATAAGTTTTTGGTAGCTGGGGTGAAGAAAGCTGAAATTCTGGGATAATGGACACATAATTCCTGCAGCTTTCAAGCAAAGTGATGGAGAGGTCAAAATACAGTGGAGAATGAGCAAAAATGTCCAATGCAACTTTAGGGAAGACAAAGGTCTAGGGACAAAATAAAAACAAAGAAAACTTGTCCCTCATCTTTTCCAAGTTCCAGCTCCAGTGAGAAATTATTTTTCAGCCTTGGAGGCAGCAATACTCACTTTAGCAGCAAACAGCAGAAGAGCTAACATAAAAGGGCTTCGAGTTAAGCCAGACTTTCTGGAGCTCTTTGCAAGAGAGTGCAGATACAGTAGCACTGTTACTTACATACATTAAAGTACTCAGAGATCTTAAAATCATTTCTGTAGGCCAAAGAGCTTGAGTTTAAGAGAGAACAAGTAGCAAGAAACTGTAGAAGAGACCTAAAAAGTTCCACTGTAGATGTAGAAATTACTTTAAAACCCAGTGTATTACTATGATCAATTAAAATCAACAGCTAAGAGCACCAACACCTGATTTTCTTTTGAAGCAATTCTGATTCATATAATTTATTGAGTGAATTAAGACATCTTCCTTTGCATCAAACACAAAACTATAGCAATATTTTACTATACCTGGTGATGTCAGAGGAAGAGTGAAGACCTTAGATTAATCCAGTCATCTGGAAGTCCACAGGAGATGCAGAGATGGTTAGGAAGCAGTCAAATATTTGAGACTGAGGAGCCTTTTCTTTACGGAAACTTTGCTGTCAGTGCTAGTATAGATCTTATGCTATGTCATGCAGTGGATGAGAACTATTCAGTATTTTCTTCTGCTGCTGCAATGATTACAAACTTCTCTTAATGCTTGTAACCTAGTGACAGTTTTAAAATAATTTCATCCATCTCATCCAATGCTACTGTTGAATTTACAGCACAAAAAAGAAGGAAAGAAAATTAAGAACAGTGCAACACTCCCAGATTTCACAAAATTAGCAGCTGTATGATGCTCTCTCTAGAGTAAACGAGAGAAACATCCAGCTGTTTCACGTCATACTTGACATCAGCTGACCACCAGCAAGATCAGGTGAAGCAATCAGTAGGGGCAATGCTCCAGCAGAATTATAGTCTTTGCCAGGTAATGCATCAACTAGCATTAAAGAGAAGTCCAGGTGGGAGCTTAACTTATTTATAATATAGGGCAGCCTGAGAGGAGTTAAAAAAAATGATAGGAGATAGGGTTTCATCAGTTCTGTTACTCATAAAACTGTATATTCCAAGGTACACATCCACAAATAAGAATTTGAGTGGTAAGTCTAATCAGCCTTGTTATCTGGATAACTCTAGGTAAAAAGGTACACAATTCCTTAAGGTCTACATTTGTTTGGTTTTGAGTTGAAATGACCTGAAATTAATTTTCTTTTTACATTATTGAAAGAACTTTGTTCCGTATTCCAGAAGAAATGCTGCTGGTATGATGAATGAAACTTTGCATCTTCCAGGCATAACAAAAGAATAAGCTGTAGCCTTTGGGAACCAAATATGCCTGCAAAAGCAGCACTCCCAGCCTACATATCAATTCCCAACTCCTTTTGCTCACAGCTCCACAGGGCAACTTCAGACGTGCTCACAGGTGCATTAAATAAGTGGTTTTCCTCCCACCTTCTACTTTTAATTCATTAGTTTAATTTGACTAATTTTATTTCATGTAATTTATTCATTTTACTCCTGACACTCCTCATTGGGAGAATTTCATCCAAAAGGAAAGCATTAGCAGTATTTCTTCAGGAAAGAGAAATTTTATCTTCTGTTGCAGTGGTTCCCAGACCCTACTGCTCAAAACCTAGCAGCAGTATTTTTATTAACAAAAACAAAACTCAGTTGGAAAGTTAGCCATTCCATTAAAAGAAAATAGAACAACATGATCTTGGCATAACTAGAACAAAACTGTAGCTAAAAAGCTTATCTATATAAAGCTCAGGAATGTTATAGAATTACGTAATTGCCACTGTGGAGCTGAATTTCACACTATGTTGATAGCTGCATCCAGAGATTAACAATTTTCTCATTTCATGTATTTTACAGAGACTCAAGTTGCACCTCTTAGGGGTTTTACAAGGAGATATAATAAATAGTTTTTTCCAGTTTATGAGAAAATATTAATAGATCTAGTTAATAAATGCAATAAATGCAACTAGAAATAATAGTAGTTGCCAGGAGATTGATATTACAAAAATTCTTGATCAAGAAGTAGAACATAAATTGTTCTTCATACCTGAGCATAAATGGCAAGATCTGAAAATGATATGTAAAACCATGTGGAAGAAAATAAAGGGAGAATGATGATGAGATGAGAGAAGGATAGAAATAGCACCACAGTAGCAGATGACAATCACTTTTAGGACATCGCCTTCTATTTTTCCTCAAGCTGTCCCAGTAGTGCACACAAAAAAAGCTATAGCAGAAATTCAAGATTAGAAACAGGACCTATTGTCTTCCTCGTTTTGAGCATTGTAATGCACAGAGATTATAGCATGAAGTCTGTTCACAGCCCTCTTGTTATAGAGTCTACATTGAAGTGTCGCTTTCTGTGGACTGAATAGTGGACACAACATAGCTGCATTTGTCAGCATGACACCCTATAGATTAATGTACAAGAATTCTCAGGATTAGCCATCCCTTGTTCAGTTCCTGGTGTTGATATACAGAAGAGCTATCTCATTGCATCTAAAGATCATCCACAAATGGACTAACAACATAAAACCCTTAGCTGAGTTTGAACTCAGCCTCATGCTTTTGAAATTTTGGGCTTCCTAAACTGCCTAGTAGATTTAGATCTCTAACTTTCCTGGATGGTTTGATAACAGACCTCCAGAGGTACTGAAGTCCAATTCTAATGCTTTATGTGAGGGAAAAAAATTAATACAACTTTTTTTTCTTTGATCCATTGCAGCTTTTAACATTGTAGGGGCGTGTCACACTTAAATGTATTTACAAGGTCTATTTTGGTGTATGTAGCTCAGAGATTATGAGTTAAAATATCAGTGGGAATTAATGATTATTTATGAATTAAGATTGAATTATTTTGACTTCAAGGAGAAAAATATGGACATAAGAGAAAATCTGGTTCCAAATGCTCTGATATGACTGTGATCTCTGAGGTCATAATGTCCCTTCCCAGAATAATTACTTTCCATTCTCATTTGGAGGAAGAAATAATTCATTTATGTTATACATATTATGATCAATACAGTTCTACTCTACATGTTTTTCTAGATTGTCAGTAGTTGGCAAACCTATATGGCAAGTGAAATTATCTCTGCACATCCATGCAAAATAGCACAATTATATTAGGAAGCAAAGGCAAAGTGTCAGGTAAGGCAAAGGAGATGCAATTTATTTTTATGATAGAATTCTCTCCACTAGCACATTTGATTTTTCAATTAAAATTGAAAATTCCTCCTTGGAAACCACGGCTGTCAGTAATCATTTTAATTAAGCAGTAACCAGGATCCCATAATTTCTGCTTTCTGCACCTTAAATCAACTGAATACTTGCATATTGTGTTTACTTCACAACATTTTCACTTTCTGGGATGCTGCTTCAAACAAATTATGATAGCACATGAGGAGCATGTGCTATCATAAGAAAAGGGACAGATAATGCTTTAAGTTCAAGACTTCAAGCCACAGCATGGAATGAATTTGTCATCCATTGTGTCAATGGAGATCTGCCTTTTATCTGTATGCAGCAGAGATGGATGTGTGCTATTTTAATACTAGGTCTCCTTATTGATTATATCAGGATAATTTTCCAGGTTTTCAGATGGGATGGCACTTTTTTCAGCATTATTCTTCAGTGCCTTCTACTAACTATTAGAGGGAGCTGTTGTAAAATATCAAAGACCAATAGCGCACATACAATGTCCATTCCCTTCCACTAAAGGAAGAGAATCCAACTCCCTTCCACTACAGGGTGATGTATATTCAAGTCTGGTGCCCAGTCTGAACTGGGAAGTGCAGGAAACATTGAAGGTAGTTGCAAGGAAGGCAACAGTGAAATTAGCACAATGAGAGAGATTTTTCAGTGAAGTGTAGCAGGCTGAAGCGAAGCTTGGAAAACACAAGAAATATCATGTCTAATTAGTGTGGCTGTGCAAATGATGTAATGAGGCATTTGAGAATGAAACTGAATAGCAGTTGGATAAAAAATTAATAATCAGCATGTCTGTCATCTATCAGAGGCCCAAGAGAGGATGGCAGAAGACATGGTTTGCCATATGTTTCAGAAATGTCCATTTATGGAAATAGGTGTTGATATATGATGGTGTGAAGAGATGCTGGAGTAGTCAGTTGCAGGGAGTAGCTGTACATCTGCAAAGTGGAAAGCTGAGAATGGGGTAGGGCCCCAAAGCACCTAGAAATACAGTAGTCCCTGAGATACTAGTAGTCACCAGTGTTACAGAGCCCAGACGTGAAAAACAGCCTATGATGGTAAATTAAACGCTGAGAAAACTTAGCCATTCAGGGATTCAGTTGAGTCAGCAAGGAATACATAATAGACTCCTTATATCTACATTTCACATTGGACCACACTACTGGTGGCTTGGAAATTGCGCTGCCACTTTGGCATCACTTTGCAACATGCCTGGTAACCAGCTTTACTTCTATTGACCTCGTATGATCTTTTATTTGCCCAGATTACTATTTTCATCTCAGGTGCTAAAGATAAGAAGCTGCCTCATCTCTTTCTTCTTCCCCCTCCAATATATCCCCATTATTTTTTTCAGAAGTTATTGAAAATACAGAGAGCAAATTCCACTTTAGGAGTTATGGTTTCAGGCCGTCTGTAACCTTGGAAAGAAATAATTGACTGACTGGCTTCCAGCAGACATGTGAGAGATGGGAACCAACTACATCTCCTCAAACTCAAACATAAACAGCTGTATAATCCAATGACCCCACAAACTAAAGCTATATACACCAACCTTGTGCCTGACTTTTGGAATACAAACATGGCTCAGAATTCAAGTTTTTGTGAACAGTCTTATAGCAAATTCACAATTAGAGAAAGCAAGGGATAAAGTATGCGTTTTGCACAGAGGTTGCTCTATGAGCAATCAGAACCAGATCTTTGCCAGAGCTGTCAAAGTGGCAGGGTGTCATCTTTCAATCAATAGCCAAAGAAAATAGATAAAAGTTGACAAACATGATCCCATTGTTCTGACAAGACTGTGAGTCAGAACAGATAGTGACAAATTTGGTGAGACAGGGATATATTTATTAATAATAAAGAAATTTTACAGTCACCTCTGCTAGAATTCACTCAATGGGCAATGACCAGATCTAGCTACAGTGATTAAAAGACCTCATTCATATCTAAGCATCACTCAAAGAAATAACCTCATTGTAAAAGGTGATCAGACACTTGTTCATTCTCCTTAGCTTTTCTCCACTTACTAAGAAAGGATCTGCCTTTGATCATCTTTTCTAGTGCTGCCCTTTAAGTCATTTCATCAGAGGGCTAGAGTTTCCTAGATTAACAACCATTTGTCATCTCCCAGAATCAATTTTGCCCTCAGTCTGTTGCAACCTTACAAACATTTCCTCAAATGTTTTTCAGAATTACAGTGGTTACAATACTGTGCTCAGATGAAGAGGTTTTACTGCCAGAATGGTGTGGTTTGTATTGGTTTTTGTTTTCTTAAGGTATGGCAATCTTAATTTAATTTTTCATTTAAAGAAAAAAGAAAAGAATTAACTCTATTCATTATCTCTAGTTTTGTCTACATCTCCAAGAAGTCTTCATTAGTTCAACTTTTCAACCTGATTACTTCTCTTGCATTGCCTCCAGAGCCTTGGCTGAGCCCATCTGTTATTGTTGAGGTCTTTACTATCTCTGTTTCATTCATCTGCCTACCACATCTGCATTTCAGGCTCAAGTCTCACCTGTAGACTTTGTGAAAGAACACATATACACAGTATTTCAATAAAGTAAGTGCCAAGCTAAAACCACTTTCTTCATCAGGAAGACTGCCACCTCTGTTGTCTTGCGGAAGAACAGTTGTTTCAATTGTTCATAAAAGAAATTTCATTCCATGTAAGTAGATGGCTGAAGGTCACTGGTTGAGCTTTTCTTCGGCATGCAGATTTATCTGGAAGCTAGTACTACTGACATCCTAATGATGAGGGTGGATTTCCTTACTTAGCAAGGATAAGTTTGGGGTTTTTTTTGTTTGTTGTTTATTTGGTGGTGGTGGTTTTTTTTTTTTCCTCCTGAAAGAATCAGCTTTGCAGTTCTTCATTAGCACAAAACGAAGGTAGTGCCACAGGCCCATCCCTATCCTATACCAAGAGTGCTTCTCTTGCAACCCCAAGCACATTTGCTAAGAGGTATAACAATTTAACACAACCCTGTACTCAGAGATCTCATATCCTTTCAACGAAACAAGCATCTTCCTTCAAAAGATGCAATTTTCTCCAATCTTACAGTGATAGTGTGGAGATAAAGAGATACTAAGCATTCACTAATTGTGTCTTACCTTTTGGGAACATAACACAAGACATATGTGACCAAATTTTCACAGTGCTTTTTAGGCAGGTGGTTCCCTTGCACATGGATTTGCAGAGCTGTTAACATGTTAGTCATTAGGGTAACACCAGAGACCTAACTGAGACTCTCTAAATATTAATGCTAGAGCTGCAAGACGGTGACTAGTATCAGCTAAGAGCTTTAGCAGGCCTTTTCCTAAGCAACTGAGGTATAGGCAGAAACATATACTCAACCATATATCATCCATCTGAAGCTCCTGCAAATGAAAGGTATTTCTTATCTATCCAGATTGAGAGATTGCTACATAATTCGAATGGGGTGGGTGAAGACATAACCTTGATTTGAGTTTGGAGGTCATGACAAAAAAATTCCTGCCCTCCAATGGGGTAAAAATACACATACTCCTGCTGGCAAGAAGTGGTGGGACATTATAATTTGCCCTGCTACTTGCAGCCATCTTTGACAAGCCAGAGAGGAACTCATGCACCCATTACATTCAATGTGAACTGACCCTATTGAAAAGTCAGGCTGTCAGGGTTTGCTCAGGGTCAGTTTTGGCATCACATAAGTCACAACACTACATTCTCGTTATCTCATTAGGTACCTGCCTCAAATACAACCACAATTTGTAAATGTGATGTGTTACTTTGATTTTTATTTTCTTAATAGTAATTTACCTAAGTGACAAGTGCATGCAGGTCAAGCTTCATTGAGTTTGGGTGGTTCAGTTCAATCAGCATTCTATTCTTGCCAATGAAACCTTGCAAAAGTAGGCTGGTCAGGACCTGCAAGATGCAATTGTGAAAACAAATGCCAGTCTTTTTGAAAAGAGGTCTGAAATGCTTGACTGGCAAGACAGAAGGCAACAGGGAGCTAAGGTATTAAACCTCATAACAGCCCTTCTTCAAACCACAGCAATGCAGATATGAAGCATCTTACTGAAACAATGAATAATATTTCATACAGATCAAAAAAAACCAAGGAATCCAAGGAAATGTTTCTCCCAGCTGAGTGAGCTTTTACCAGGACTTGTTGGTTTTATTACTCACCTGTGACCTTAGCTGTCAGCAAAGTAGCGTTGAAATTTCCCTGTTTAAAGCACACCATAGCAAATGACATTTACCATCTATCTAAAGCTTGTATAAATTTACTATAGGCAAAAACTCACCAAATGCTTATAAAAGAGGTACCTGTGGCTTCTAAATTAAACCTTTTTTTCTAATTAGCCTCTTTTTTCACAATTTTCCTTTTTCTTTCCCTCTTAAAAAAAAAAAAAGCAACAGAAATCTTGTGAAGGCCATAAAATCCATGTGCTTATGCAGATCAGGGACCTGACAATTTAAAGTTTTGCTGTAAGATGAGTACAAACTTCTAGCTCAAATGCAAAACAGACAGGGGAAACCAAGCATTCTGTTTGACATGAATGTGGTTATGAGAAACCTTATACTGGCATTAATTTCCATCTGGTTATAATCTGAAGGAGTCTATCCTTTCCTGGGAAGTTAATTCCCAGAATAATTGTTCATTGTTTACATGCCTGTTTCTGTTACCCCATCCTGCTTACAGAGCAAAACCTCATTTAATCTTTTCACCTGATGGAAGTCTTACTGAAAGCAACCAGCATGGAACTACTTCATGGCAAATGCTATCCGTGTCATTAAATTTTCATTGTAAAGAGCAGGAACAGGCTGTTTGTGTGTTAATTTTAAGCAACTGCAAATAAAAGATGACTCCTAGGACTAGTCTCTAACTAGTCTGTAGGGGAGCTCCAAGGTAATTATTTTAGTAAATAGCTTAGGAGAAGTGAATGGCTCTAGTAATTACAAATGGGCGACAGAGCAAAGAATGTGATGCTCACATACCCTGTGCTGGACTCAGCATAAAATCTTGACTCTCCAAAATTCCAATTCATCTAGCCTAGATTTACATTCTCTCTACAGAATTGGGATAGCTGTGTACAGAGAGTGCAAAGTGAAAATCCTCAGTTAGCTTTGGCCCTTCAGCTGGATGCTTCTGGTCCCAAGAGCATCTTGGCTGTCACAACTCTGTCACACAGGCAATGGATACCTGCTATAACTTCCTTTGGGAGCACAAAGCATAAGTTGGACAGAAACCTACAATCTGTGGCAAGCAGAAGAACTATCACCTATTTTATTTTCAGCAACTTAACATTTCAATAGGTTCTCCTGGAAGAATGATATCCAGGGATCAGAAAGGCAGTGGGTTGGGGGAAGCAGTTCTCTCTCCTAAGAGGTAAACATTCAAAGCCAAGAGTTTGCAGTTTCTAAATGGGTAGCCCCCTTTTTATATCCAGATTAAAGGGCCTAATAACACATGTTTTGGATCTAAACAGTGACCTAAGTGCTACACTGGGAATTACCCCTGTATTATATTTAGCTGGACAGCAGGCGTGCTTATGTGGATGCAGTAGACCAGTGCCTTTGACAGGCACAGATTGTACTCCTAGGTAAGGATTTGTTAGGGAATGTTTCTCTCTGTCCTCTTGGCAAATGTGTATACGTTGAAATGAAAAATTTGCCTTGCATTAGGCGTGCCTCCAAAGAAGAGTAAATATGGCCCATGGCACTGGGATTTACTTGCACATCTGTTTGCAGCAGCAGCTCTGCTATCTGAATAGGTTACTGCTGTTCCCTAATGTGGATTACCCACCTCCAGATCTGCCAATCAAATGGCTCAAATGAGATGAGTACTTCCTTCTATGACCAAGTGACTAGACTCTTGGATGAGGGAAAGGCTGTGGATGTAGCCTTCTTGGACTTCAGTAAAGCCTTTGACACCGTTTCTCACAGCATTCTGTTTCGANTCTGGGCCACTGAGCTGAGTCTAATGGCATGAGGTTTAACAAGGCCAAATGCCGGGTCCTACACCTGGGGCACAACAACCCTATGCAGAGCTACAGACTGGGTGAGGTCTGTTTGGAGAGCTGCCAGGAGGAGAGGGACCTGGGGGTGTTGGTCGACAGCCGACTGAACATGAGGCAGCAGTGGGCCCAGGTGGCCAAGAAAACCAATGTCATCCTGGCTTGTATCAGAAACGGTGTGACCAGCAGGTGGTCATTGGTGTCTAGGTGGGAGAAGGCATTGAACAGGGTAGACCATGATCTCCATGTACATTGTCTGCAGCCTGAGGAGTCGACCCAAACACAGCATCATTCAACTTGCACGCATTTTTCTCCACAAAGCAATGAAAAAGTACCATGCTTCCAAATTGTACCTTGACTTAATTGCAAGACAGGAAGTATAAGTCCACCCATAAGGACAGGTAGGTGAATCACTCACAACTTATAACCTGCAGGGATAAGCCTAGATAGTGCAAGAGGTGCTTTCTGCTCCTAATATACATTGATCTATTCAATGCATGCTGAAAACCTTCAGGATTTTATTCTGTACCAAAAAACACTGCAATCATCTAGGTTGTACTATATATGTACCCCCACCCCTCCAACTTTCCTCAGAGACATGAATAGTATTATGAATGCAGAGAAGATATCTGTGAAAAACAAAGGGTCTCACAATCAGAGAAACCTAAGTTGAACCTAATAGAGCATGCCTGGAAAATCTTCAGTAACCGGTTCTCCAGGGTATTATACGGGGGCAACATGCATGTAATACAATATTTTGAGTTGGTTTGTTTGTTTTTTGAGCAAATAGAGTATCATCAAATTACTTTGAAATCTTTACACTGAAGATTAGTTTTCTTTCTATTTATTTGTTGTCTGTCTGCAAAATATAGTAATCTTTTCTCTTTATGCAGAGAACTTGGTTTGTACCTACATACAAAGCTAACGATGCTGACCCAAAAATAGTTCAGTGAAGGTGCTAA
Organism: Piaya cayana; assembly: GCA_013389865.1. Classification (NCBI taxonomy): domain Eukaryota; kingdom Metazoa; phylum Chordata; class Aves; order Cuculiformes; family Coccyzidae; genus Piaya; species Piaya cayana. The sequence continues at coordinate 51,646 of WAAB01021105.1, read as the reverse complement.
GCAGGACTATATCAATCAATTCCTTCAAGATAGCTGGAGAAATTTAAGACTAATAAGCCACAGAAATGATGAATCAACTAGGGTTTAAGTGATCACCTAGTAGTTGCTAAGCCTAATTTAAATACAGGAATAATATCACCTTTCATCAGCCTTCATCTTCAGATTTAAAAGCTTCTTAAGTCCTCGTTTATACCTGAAGTGTTCCTGGCACATACATTAAAGCTGGTAAAATCTTTTTACTGCAGCAAGGTATTCAAGTTCATCTCTTTATTTTCCCCAACCAAGTCAGGTTTTTTTCAGTGATCACTGTATAATAAAGAAACAAACAAACATTTTAGTCTGATGTTCTTCCACAATTATTTATGTGTATTTAGGGATTGCATGTGTGAGTATTGCTGCCATTCCTCCCAACCCTGTTTTAAAATCCCCAGCATAAATCATGCTCTCGGTAGTTTTCCTCTGAATCTCACAAACTACCTTCCTGTAAACCAACTTATCCTTTACAAACACATTTACTAAATTGATGTTCAAAGTCTTCTAAAACATACAGCCACACAAAGGTAAAATAGTAATGAAATTTTTAAAAAAATGAGAGCTTTGTCTAAGGCTCCCAGGAGTTGCTGTTCAAGGAAAGTCATGCATCCTTTCACACCCTCCCTCAGTCATGGAAATAAACCCTGGGGTGATATCCCACACCCTTTCCAGCGTACTTGTCTTAATGACAGTCCCCAGGAAAAGAGGATCTTCCTCCACTCAGGTCTTGGCAGGAGACTCAGCAAGGCTTTACCTTATGATTTGGTTCTTTGGTATCTGACATGGCACATCAAAGTAATCTCAACACTGGTCTCCTCCCTCTAATTGGACCCTATGAAACCAGTATCCTAAGGCATCTACCACCTTGTTCAAATGTGTCTGAGTTTGGCCAGTTCAGACAGATGTTTCTGGGGAAGGACAGGAGGGAGTTGGACACCACAAGCAGTTTCCTACCAGCCTCATATCTTCAACACACAGGCTTTAAAAAAAGACTTTTTCAGAGCCCTTTGCTTTATGGAAAAATTATTCCCCCCACCTCTTTAGGCATATCTCCATGCAGCCTTGTGCTCTTCAGGGAGTCTGTCAGAGAAGTCAGCCTGGCCCAGTCCAGCCCAGCAGGCATCCTAAGAAAAGCAAAGAAATCTTCCCCACCCCAACTAGGATAAACACAGCAGGTGACAACAGCTGAAATACTAGTCTGAGTCCCTGAACTGTTTGTTTTTAATTAGGTGCTCTCTGTTCATTTATGCTTGCTGCTTTCTGCTCCAATCTAGTCATATTTTCAGTGTTGCTGAGAACATACTCCTGGTAAAAAGCTTCAGAAATTCCCTATGGTACTACAATCTTTCTATGTGCAGCTGTCATACTTGCAGGTAAACAACCCAACATTTCTGCATCAGAACTCATGAACACACCACCACCATTGTAACATCATCTCAGTCCTTTTGCAGGAGGCTGCTCACTTTCTTCTGTTGTTTTTTTCCTATACCCCCTCCACTGGCTCCTGCGGGGAGTTCTACTCACTTCTTCTGCCTCTTACTTTAGCTTTTCATCCTTCAGAAGAGAGGCAGCTAGGAAGCCAATTTGGACTTGAAAATTAGTCATTGTTGCAATTCTTTACCCTCTAATATCTGTAAAGTAGGTTAAACCTTTTTTTACCTCCTGATGGTTGTGGTTCTCTGTGGATTCTAGCCTAGAGGGGACCTGAGTAGTGTTTATCAGAGCAATTCATTTCTCATACCATGCATTGCTTTAGGCATGGACAATCTAAATCTAAGGCTTATACTACATTCCGTGGTGTCTTATTAACCACGCTCATCAATCCTCATCATTCAAAGCACTGATGCATTCCCATCTTCTCTATCACCTCTCTGCTGTGTCTTCTCAATGTTTTTCCATACCATTCATTGCTGAGCTTTCTCCTTCCCCTCACTTCACAAGCCTTGCTGGGACCTCACTCAGTCACACATGTAGTCTGACAGCAGCATACAGGGGAATACCTGCACTGTTCCACAGTGAAGAACTGCCTTGGCCTTCTGGATAACTCCCAAGCAAGTGAAAGAACACTGAAGACACAATTTGCTTGCATAAATAGTGCTAGTATGAGCCAGGACATGTCATTCACAAGGGGAAGNCAGGTAGCTATAGAGAACAATGAGTTAGAGAGAGAGAGAGAATTTTACTGCAATATTCATCAATGCATTTTTGTCCTAAAAGTAATTTGATTTGTTGTAATTGATTCGGGAGCGGTTTCATCCCTAATTANGAAACAAAACAAAACAAATCAAACAACCAACCCCAGAACCCAAACCAACCAAAACACACAAACCATAATGATCTAGTCCTCCTTTATTTGTTGTTTGGTTGAGGGTTTTTTTACAGTCAATTTCCTGTTTCCTCTTCAGTCTTCATCCCCTCTCTGCCTTTATTCAGAGCTCTTCTCTTCCTGCTGTCTCAGGAACTGAAGCCCATTAAGTTCAGTAGATATGTCTACATGTCTGAAGATAAGTACCAACAAAACCACTCATAAAATCAGCACCCTGAAGAGACAAGACCATTTCACATGTGTTATTTGTTTCCTGGTATACTGGAGAATTTACTGTGGCTGCTGACCACTATAAATACTGAACTGGCNCCCTAATTAACTTTTGTTATGATGGAATGATGGAATGATGTGATCCTTGATCACATACTAGATCCAAGAAATGAAATTCAGAACAGGCTAATAGCAGGAGGATAGAAGAGAACTTTGCCTACCAGAAAGGGCAAGAGAAGGGTTAGGAAATCAATTAGCCATGGCACTAAATAGTACTACTCACATTAGCAATCTGAGTGGACACGCTCTATCTTCCCGCACTTGTGGTCAGCACCTTGCAAAATTTATTTATTTTTAAGACTTATTGAAAAGGACACACATCAATAAAAGCTCTTGAGCAGTGTTTTGGCAGACCTTGGTGAAGGCAAAAATCTAGACATCACTAGATCTAGTAGTGGAAGGGTGGAGCCATGAAGCTCTACAGACACATATGTGCTGCCATCTCTGCAAAACTTTCCACTTGCAGTCAGAGCCTCCATCTGCACAAGGGCGCATGCATGGCAGAAGGAAAGCAAGGGCTTGTAGGGAGAAAGATCACCCCAGCTGCACCTCAGCCAGTCTTAATTTACTTCTGGATGCTACCAGGAGCAAACACTGGAATGCAGGCCGGAACTGAGACAACCTCTCACTTTTACTCTATCTGATAGGCCAATGCATTTACCTTTGTTAACTGGAAGGCATGCTGTTATTTCTCTGATTATTTTCATGAGACCATTGAGAGGGCTTAACATTTCTTAGCTGGAATCTTTTTTTGGTTGTTAACCCTGGTTTTCGGAGAGGACTGAAACCAGATGTGAATTCTTCAAGAAAACATGAGTCTTGAGTCTTATTTTGGGGATGCCTTGTAAGGAAATTGTTGTAGAAGTCAGATCTCCACTAGCCCAGACGTGAGATGAAAAGGTTTTATTGACAGCACTCTAAAATTCTCCCCTGCATTTGCGATACTGCTGCAGGTACTACAGTAGTGATACATGATATGTTCTGTTACTCTTGTCTTAGTCTACGTCAATCAGATAGTAAGATTTTTGGCACATCCATTTTTTGGAACCCCATCGTTCAGATGCCTTGAGTCATCATGATGAGGGTGGTCAGACACTGGCCAAGGTTGTACAGCGAAGTTGTGGATACCCCCTCCCTGGAAGTGTTCAAGGCCGAGTGGGAGGTGTCCCTGCCCACGGCAGGGGGGGGTTGGAAGTCAACGATGTTTAAGGTTCCTTCCAACCTAAACCATTCTATTATTCAATGTTTTTATGAATGAATGATATTATGGAAGGTCCTTTGCCTTTAGTTTAAAACAATTAAACTAAGTTGAGCTAAGATAATGTAATCTTTCTTCAAATCACAGCCTCAGTGTTTTTCTTTCTGTGTAGATGTCCAGATGAGGAAAAAATGGTGGTCTTTCTCTGAAAGAGAAATAAAGTTATGAGGAAGAAGTAGGAACATCAATAAGTTATTCAAGACATGTTAATTAGGAGCATACAGATGGTTTCCTGTTGGCCAAATATCTTTTCTGATGTTGGGTTTCAAAATGTGGCATGCTTGCAGAGAAGGTACACAGTTAAATAAATGTGGACATAATTTTTCAGCTTCAGACCTGAAAAAATGCTGCTTAATTAAATAAGAGGAAACAACTTCATCTCCAGCAAGAGGTTAATTCTCCCTCACTTGTGCTCTTTTTTTCTTTTGTTTTGTTTTGCCCTTCCAATTCCTTAATAACAGATGGCCATTCTAGTGTTAACAATGTTCCCAGTATGCCAAATGACAATACTGAGGAGATCTATATGCTGCTATTAACATTAATTGGCAACATTGCCCCGATGGACAAGCTATTATCTTCCTAAGCTTTAGTTGTCTCAGCCTGAATACTTATCTTTATCCAGCTGCTAAAGTCAAGGTCCCATTCTATTGTTTTCACCCATAGAGGGTGATTTATTTGATAATACGGTTTCAAACACAATTTCTTCCTAAATTATCCTATCCATTCCATTATTTCTTTTCTATTATCTTGAAACTCCAAAAGTGTAGGTAAAAAAATTAGGTGCCAAATTCACTGTAAGTTTAGAAACTCAGACTGACATCTCTAAATCCCTTTGATGAGATTGTGTGATGTTTTTCTGTCTTTCCAATTAGCTTAGAGTAGTGCAGTGGTGCTAAAAAGATTTGGCCAGTATTTGTCTTCCAGGTGTCATGTAAATACGCGTATCTGTATTTTGTCTACACTTACACTTTATTGCAGTAGCAATGTACATTTTTTTATTTGGTAAAGGTCATGCTTACTTCCTTTCCACGCCACAAGGATGCATTCTTTGTGTGCGGAGAGTTTCATGATTAAGCAAAAATTAAAATAGATTGGAATAGGTAGGCACTAGTCAAAGATAGTCTTGGAGAAAGCATTTATATTGATATTATCTGGACAGCCAAGTCTTTAATGTTGTCATAGCAAATCAAAGGTAAACTTTATAAATATTAAATTCCTAAATAAATTGAGATTCACAGTGTTCTAATTTTGGAATGTTTCTTTCACCTGTCACTTATATTCTGAAAGTAGTCTCTGAATGGCAAAAGACTTTTCCAATATGAAGATGTTTGTGTCAGGATTTTCCTTGTAGCTCTGCATAAGAAGATAATTTTTTACTGCTCTTGTTTTCTCCTGGAAGATGGGTATGGTAGTGGGGTTTCTTCCCACCCCACTAGCCATACAGACTTTGCACTACTTTGCACAACTTTTTTTATGCACTTGGGAAAGCACCTTCTCTCATCTTTCTGGGCTACTATTGATCCAGTGGAACATTGGCTTATGAACAGTCATCCAGGATATCAAGACAGCCCCCTCAGCCCGCCCAAAATTTCTGTCACTGGGAAAGAAACTCCCTTATCACTTGAAAAAGGAGATTGATAATAGGTCATCTCAACCAGGCAGAGTGGAGAAAGGATAACCATTGTTACAGCACAGCCATCTAGAGCATTTGGGCACTCCTCTGGTGCTCTTGGGATCATGTGTGCCTGGTAAAAGACCCATCATTACCTGAGAATGAAATTACCATCAGTCACCCCTGACAGCAAAGTACACCCGATATGTGGATTATCGCCCAACTGAGGTGGTCTGATGCAACTAGTAGAAAGTTCTACTAGTATGACATGTTGCAAGTGCAGCCAAAGTGAATATTAAAACATCAAAATGAATATTCGAATGTCTGATGAAAGTAAATTATCTTGATACATTGTAAGTATGCTATTATATAGAAGGCCCTTTGGGCTCTTCTAGATCACAGCAGGCTAAGATCAGTAGTCTCCCTGTGAGTTGTGATACCTATCACATGTAGTGTGTGAACTCATTTGCTAGTACAGCAAATTAAAAGATGACTTAGGCAAATTAAAAGATGACTTAGGCAAATTAAAAGATGACTTAGGCAAAGTCATGTCCCCTTGAGATTTGACCATCACCTGTTGTGGAATGCTGGTGAGTATTCTCACCAGCCTTAAAGGGAAACTTTTAGGCAAGCCTCTCTGTCTCAGTTGTGATCTGTACTTCTCTTATGCTTAAATAGCATATATATTTGTATCCATAAATATCTCTGTATCTTAGTGTGCACAGATTATTATAACGTTGAGTAAATTGGAGTGAATCTCATAATTTTCAAATCTGATTAAGTCACTGATTAATTTGGTTATAACACTTACATTGAATCCTTTTTAATTACTTTCTTAATCAATTGATAATTAAGTGTTAATAGGAATTTTACTATCTTACATTAATAAATTTAAAATTGCTAGTAAACAAAAAATTTCATAAATTCCTATCCTTGACAATATGTAAGCTACTTTCCTCTCAGCAGCATTTCTTCTGCTCACAGGAAGAAATCCTGAGCCCTCTTCTGTTTTTACGTATTTTAATTAACATCTAACACTCAGGTACTAGCAAAAAAAAGCAAGGAACATTTTCCTATTGTCCAAGGAATGTCTATTTGATACCAACACTGTCTCACTAAAGCTCATTATCTGAGAACAAGGCAAAAAACTGAATCAGTTTTGTTGGGCTAGTATAATACCAAGCAAGCTAGAAAGCATGTATCCTGCAACACTGCACCCTTGGTGCTGTTCACTAGACTTCGCTCAGTACAAGCCATTACAGAACAGGCACAAATGCTGGCGTATTGGCAGCTCAAGACCTCTGCAAACATATCTACAGCACCATCTCAGAAACGATAAAAATAGCAGTCCTACAGAAATGTCCTTTTAATCTTCACATGTATGGACTTACTTAGAAAGGGACCTCTGACATCACAGACCAGTACATGAGCACCTATCCAAAGGCCAGCTCTTTAAAGCCACGTAGTACACACATTTTTCACTAAGATAATCCCTGGGTGTAGCTAGTTTGTTCCTTTCCAACTACTCATCCTGAAGGACTCACTTTATTTAGCCATGTAAGGCAGAATGAAACCCCATTTCTTTGTTTCTGATTTAAAAACTGTGAAATAATGCTTACTAATTCTTCTTCTATGAGGTGAAAGCCTTTCTCAGCTTTTAGGCAACATCTTGCATACAGTCAATAAGATATCCATGTGTTCAACATCTTGTAACTGGAAATCTTCACTTTCCTTAAAACTCGTAGCTTTCTCAAGAGCAAGGTTATACGGAAACAGAAGAGAGCAAAGGTCCAAGCTATCACACAGAGTACAAGCAGATTAGGAAGAAATTAAATTCATCAATACAGTACTCTATTAGTCAAAAGTTCACTAAGAGAGAAGGCAACTGTATGATGTTTCCATCTCCTTTTAATTGGCTTGGAGCTGGTTCCTACCATGTTCAAGCAGATGTGGTGTCAATATAAGTCATGCAAGGTCAGAAACTTTTGATTATTTTAGAACAGCCTGCTTCATCTTGGGAAGTTGTGTTTAGGACTTGAAAAGGGAGAGAGAAAAAGAAAAAGGACAAAAAAAAGAGAGTATGGGATAATGTTTGCTGGAATATATATATGAATTTGCTTCCAAGGCTTTTGTGTCCACTGTTTATTAACACAAAAGGACAAAAGGTACATTGTTCAGCAGCACACAAGAAATAAAAATACTGTGTGCATTTTTGCAGCCATGAGTATTTGTGGCAGAAGAATTGTGTGATTACTTGGGATTTATTTACATCCTTCTCTTAACTCAAAAAAATTGCATTTCTCTCAGTAGGGAAGAAAAGAGGTACCATAAAAGTTAACACAAACCACAAAACGAGTTGTGTATATTGGATATTTGAACTATTACAGTCATAGAATAACCAGGTTGGAAGAGACCCACCGGATCATCGAGTCCAACCATTCCTATCAAACGGTAAACCATGCCCCTCAGCACCTCATCCACCTGTACCTTAAACACCTCCAAGGAAGGTGACTCAACCACCTCCCTGGGCAGCCTCTGCCAGTGCCCAGTGACCCTTTCTGTGACATTTTTTTTCCTAATATCCTGCCTAAATCTCCCCTGGCGGAGCTTGAGGCCATTCCCTCTTGTCCTATCCCCTGTCAATTGGGAGAAGAGTCTATCACCCTCCTCTCTACAGCCTCCTTTCAGGTAGTTGTAGAGAACAATAATGTCTCCTGTCAGCCTCCTCTTCTCCAGGCTAAACAC
>WAAB01021105.1:0-35808 GCA_013389865.1 Piaya cayana | reverse complement strand
GAGGTTGTAGAGAGGAGGGTGATGGCCTCTTCTCCCAAGTGACAGGGATCAGGACAAGAGGGAATGGCCTCAAGCTGCTCCAGGGCTGATTCTGGCTGTACATCAGAAACATTTTGTTTTACAGAAAGGATCATTTGGCACTGGCAGAGGCTGCCCAGGGAGGTGGCTGATTCGCCTTCCCTGGAGGTATTTAAAAGACGGGTGGATGAGGTGCTGAGGGGCATGGTTTAGTGTTTGATAGGAATGGTTGGACTCAGTGATCCTGTGGGTCCTTTCCATCTTAGTGATTCTGTGATTCTGTGATAATACGGCATCTGCCTTCATGTCTATAGCTGCGTTGCAATGAATGACAGTCTCAAATATACGTTGCAGTCACAGCTTATCATCTCCCACCTCTCAAGCTGATCTTTCTCCTTGTGTAAGTAGTTTTCCTTTGACATTTTCTGGTTTTTTTTAAATGCTATAGGAGCTTTTGATGACACTGGCTGTTATAGGACTTCAAAAACTCAGATCTTGTTTAATATGAGAACAATCTCATTTTCTAGTGTCTTTTCTGTTGTGCTTATCCTTACATTTTGCAGGCTTTTTGAAAGGATTTAGACCCCTTAGATGAAGGTGGATTTCTCTGGAGTTCCAGCCCACTCCTGTAAAGCTCAAAAAAGCATGGTCTACAGGGAAGAGGAAGGCATTACTGAATGTGCAATATGTTTAAAGTTTTCTACCATAAACAATGTTGTGATTCTGTCATTTAGTTTCATATAGGCTAGGTGATACTGCTGAAATATTTTTAAAATCCCACCAATTAAAAACTTTTCACTTTAATCTCATTTTAAATGGGCCCTTCTGTCTGTGAAGCATCAGTAACCTCACTTTGTAACTTAACCCTCATTTTACCTCATGCATTTATTTATTTATTCTGTCTAACTGGTTTCTTTTAAATATTATCTGATTAAGGTTGTTAATATGTGTGCGGATCAGTAGGGTGAATATGTATGTCCTTGATAGTATTGCAACTCTGGAATTGGTAGTAAGTCATGACATACTTCTTTCCTAGATATTTGCTTCTATCATGATGCTGTAAAGACCCTGTCTGGTAGATTTCAAGCAGTCCTGATTTCTATGTTGGGTCACAAAATTTGGTAGTAAGCCTTCATTCTGGATCTTGGTGCATATCTGTGACTTAAGGCTGCTGTCCACTTCTTTATTAATCAAAAGACTTTTTGCCTTAGGAATATCCTGCAGCTACTGGCCTAGTCTGAAGGATGCAGGAGGTAATGTCTCCCTACCATCTGTACAAAACTTATTTTGTCAAAGACAGCAGATGTGGCTCATCTTTTTGCCTGCACCACAGAATGTATGAGTGTGAATGGACATAGGCTCTGGCACATATCTGCAAATACAGGTACACATACATATGCGTGTGTTTGTGTGTGTGTCTATCAAAAGTCACTCCACTCCTCTGAGTTCATAATGGCACCATAAGAAAAGCATACAGGGATTTACAGCTGAGCAGCTCCTCAGCCTCCTCTTTCATCCCCATGCCTCCTGCTCACAACCAAAGTCTTGCACTCCCAGCATGCAGAGGTGATGTTAGCAAGGAGGGTTAGCTGGTGCTCAGGAAGGGCAAGCATGGCCTGAAGCTCGCATGCTGCATTTGTTCCTCTGAAGGGATGCAGGATTAAATCCCTCAGGCCATGGCATCTACTGCAATTTGAAATGCTCCCCCTACATTCTGCTGTAAGGTCATCACCAGAAGAAAGTGAGAATCACAACTTCTTTAGCCAGTAATGATTTTCTGCCTATGCTCTGGCTAGTTTGGTAGTAAGCCTTCATGCTGGATCTTGGTGAGTATTCATGATTTAAGGCTGCTGTCTGCTTCTTTATTAATCATCAGCTCTTAGCAATTGTCTTAGTTTTTGTGTAGCATTACCAGCATCTCTTTGGATGGTATTGCAGAATAGGGTAAAGCTTGGTCAATAAATCATCAAAGGTCTTTTTCTAATAGGCTTAACAAAAATATTTTAAGTGTTGACAAGCAGGAATCAAAAGACTTTGATTCAGAAATGTGGAGCAACCATTAAGAGCGTGGTTAAAACAGGTGTATGTTTAAATGCCCTCATGAACCTTGGCATATTTGCAGTTTGCATCTCAGTTGATTAGTACCATTTGAAATTTCTGTTGAGCCTATAGTAAGCTCCTCTTTAATAGTGTGGCAAGGGAGTAGAGTACACTCATTCCTCTTCAAACACTTATAAAATAATTTTGATTCCAGAACTAATTAACTGGCCTGCATCTTAATACTTCCTACTAGTATTATACAGGTACAGGTAAACTATCATGTGATTCCTTACCAGATTTATATATTTCAATTTAAATGTAACTTAATAATTGCAATATCAGTTAGTTAAAATATAAAGAGAAAAAAATCATTGGATGGAGACATCTTAATTTAAATATAATCCATTAAGTAAAACCTTCTGTTCTAATTAGTGATAATGTAGCAGAATTAGAAAATAAAATTTGATTGGTACATTGGAATTTAAATTTAATTAGTAACTGCTATTCTAATTAGTAAATGTAATACATTTCATGTAGTTTTCTGTCAGGGAGAAGTGCATGTACAGCAGAGATGATGATGATGAAAGAGGCATGAGGACAGCTGAGTAGCATGGAGCAGAGGAGTTTAGCCAAAGTCAAGTCCAACGTCCTACCTTTGAACTAGCACTTACTTTAGAGCAAGAGAGGTTCAATCTCACTCAAAAAACTTGACATGAATAACAGTTCATTGTCACCTTAGAGCAATTTCTTCCCATGGTTAATTACATCCAGGTCCTGGATAGAGTGTTTCACTTTGACATCGACAGTTTTCTGTTTCCAGATCTGGACTGGTAAATTTTGATAAACTAGGGAAAATAATTGTGGAACTCAGCTGCATTGGAGAGCTCAGCATTTTTAATTAGGAAGATGCAAAGCTGTCCTAGATACAAAGGCACTAAAATTACCATAGGCATGCACTTTTATGAAGGGGTGGAAATGGGAGTAAGGAGTTTGAGACCTAGAAGGATCAATAGCCTGCTCAAGAAAGATAACACAACTTTTCTTTTAATAGAAGGGATGGGGGGAAAGTATTGACTATAGTTACTACCATCTTTTTCATGGAAAAGCATTTATTTAAACCCTTTATAATGTAAGCATAATTATCACCATTCACCATCATATTATTTTGCATTTATTGACACTGAATTCTGNAAGAGAAAATAAATCATTACGCTCCTCAGATAGCAAAATCTCCATGCCGCTCTCGGAGTCCAATGCTTCACAGAGCTTGACTCCTCCAGCCTTTCCCCACACACACCCCGGAGAGAAGAGAGACAAGATGGAGCCGGAGCCGGAAAAGGAAGTGTCCAACCCCCACAATACACCCTGATTTACGTAGAAAAGGTTGGATGGAATACTTGGGATTTGTAGTTCTTTTCCTCAGCCACAACCTGGCTATTCTTAAAGGGGCCAAAATCAAACCATGACAGTCTGATATTTTATCAGCCAGTCACTTAGCATCTTCAATACTTCATTGGCAATTTTAGTTTTGTGTTTCCGGAATAGCATATAACTACCAGGGAATTCTGTCACTTTCCAATTACCATTTTTAGAATCACCCATGATTATGTAATACGTACCAGGTCCAAATACTGATGTCTAATCTAAGCACACTGTATAGACTGGTCATTTATTCTTTGCTACATCACTTATTTTTTAGCAGAGGAAAAAGACTTGCATTAGTAAGCCATTTATTACAAATAATTAATACATAGGAAAAGTATATCTAAAGCAATTAACCTCTCCTCTTATCCCATGATAGCTTTAGAAGACGTTGTTGAGAGAGCCTTTGTTAAGAGATTTTCAAAATCAAATGCTTTGTATTGATTGGATTCTTCTTATTAATATATATGTTGCTACAGAGAGCTTCAATAGATTTATATGGTAACAATTCCCTTTTATAAAAACTACATAAATTCCACTCCTTCCATCATACCTACCTAAATGTCTACTCACTCCAGTCTTAATTACAAATTATACCAAAATAATCTCTCACAGATTGCACTTCAAAAACACGTATTTACCATTTTCCATCCTCCTAATACAAAGGCTTATTTAAGGAATACACAAAAATGACACAGCTGGTAGGTCAGCACTTTCATAATTGAACTCCTTTACACCTCTTGTGTGAATATTAGCTTTTGCAATTGCTTGTTAATCTTCCTGTTAATTTATTTGGAAAAATTTTCTATCAGTATTTTAATTTGAGATAGATTTTAAGAAAAGCACCCCAGGCGCAGATTTTGCAATGTGAGAAAGCTCACCTGGTTCCATAAAAATACATATTTCTAATGACTGAGTGCCCCAAGTTGTACCTCAATTATTTATTAACCCCACAGAGTAGATGGCATTATCACTATTTCTGATTCTTTGGGGAAGAGGAAAGTATTCTTTCGCATTTTACCAGCTCAGTTTTCCTCCACCTCCTTTTCTTTTTTTTTTTTGTTCTCATTAGGGGTTTAACTTTCCAGAAATGAGGCGTATCTTTTGGGTATGGACATGTGTGTAGATACATCATTTCTATCTTTCTTTAGTGTCTTCTTTTACTAGACTGTTTGATTGTTGTACTTTTAATTTTGTTTTCTGATATGCAATACTTGTCTACTCTGGACTTCTACTTAAAGCATTTATGCTATAATCCAAGAATTTTACCATTTGACTACTCCTTTTATATATTAATTCCTGTTCAGTTTGCTTAGATGGCTGGAGAGTAAGCTGTTCATTCTTCCTCATTCTTTTTTAATTCCTTCTTTTGAAGTTAAATATGAAAGCACATTTTCTGTTCTCAGATGCGAAGGTGGAGAAGAAAAACACTTGCATGCATCTGTGGGCAGTGTGGATGCTTCCATTGCTCAATGTCTTCACAAACAGGTTATCAATCAAGAATTTTAATTTAATTTAATTTAATTAATTTTAGCAGGATGGCTGGGCTGGCTTTGTGGTGAGGATAGGGACTAGTTAACCATGAATGGTTCCCTGCAATGCAGCTTTTCTCAGTTTTATAAAATGTATGAAGGCAATAAAAGCCAGGGAGAAAGAAAAGCCTCTCAAGCTGAGGGCTTAGGCTGGTAACAAGAACAAACATATTTAACCAAGTCATGAATAAATTAAGACTAGCATTTAAAAGACAGGTTGTGTCTCTCAATGACATGTTTCCAGACAGACAAACAAGTCAAGAAAACATTAACTACTTTTATGGGGGGGGGGTGCTTAAATCTATCAATCACGAGACTCACCTTCTATGGCAGCAAGGATTCCATTCGCTAACTGAGAAAGATCTTTCCTAGGTGCCTCAGGATGCCCTTTTCTGCTGGACTAGAGGATACACCCTCACAAAAATCTTCTGTGCTTTCTCCTCAGCTTGAAAGGTGATTTGAGATCTAATTATATTTTGGCAATGACTTTGGAAACATAACTCACCACTTCAAGAAAAAAAAAAAAAGGTTGCCTTTTTGTGTACCAGATCTACCACTTGATAATTTCATTTGATATTCCTGACTCCTGAATTATAACAACAGCCTACCTCCCCCTGTCCACCAAACTCACATTTCTTGAGATTTTTCTTATACATTCCCTTAAACATCTCTTTTTACACACCAAAGAGCTTTAGGCCATTTAATCACCCCTTATGGAAAGCTGTTCCATGCTATTGATAATCCTTATTGCCTTTCTTTGGATGTTGCCCAGCTGTGATAGATAATTTTTGAGCTAGACCAATTAGAATTGCACACAGTATTCAAGAAGTAAAAATGCCACACATTAAAACAGCAGCCTGGGGGTATTTTCTGTTCTCTTTCTTTAATAATATTTAGTATAACTAACTACTAACGAGGACTAAACAGATGTTGAAGCTGCAAGACTTCTCCTTACTAGCAGCAGTTAGTTTAGAGCCCTTAACTACACATAGCTTTGAAGTTTTGTTTTACACTAGGCAGGGCTGTTGTTTCCAATGTTTTTTTCACATTCTGTGGAAAAGAAAAGGCTTTGAGTCACCCTGGTTTGCAAAGTGTCATTGCAGTATACACTTCCCTGCCTGATACATACCATAAACCATTCACAGTCGCATCTACTCAGTGTTCCAGATATCTATCAAACTGGATTAAGAGTATTTCCCTATTGCAATATCTTCTCAGGTTTCCACTCAAGAAAGTCGCACAAGCACCTGCTTATTGTCACTCATTAGCTAAATGTTTAGTCACAAAGCTACCATTAAACACCAAACAAATCCTTTTATCTTCAGCAGGTTTTCAGCATCTGCTTGAATTTAAGAATAAATTTTGGTATTCTGCCAAGTGGAGTTGCCTCCTTGAACAAAGCTTTTATTGAATGCATTAACTAAACAAACTCAGATATTCTAAATCCTAGGCTTTCTCCTCCTGGAAATGGTTTGAATGTGTGCATAGCTTAAGAAATGAACAGATGCTGAAGTGGCCCATCAGAATTATTTTATGCCGACAACTGCAAATGCTGCTTTACTTGTCCTACACATTTTCAAGACATGAGCACCTCACCCGAGTCAAACTTCACTGAACAAGAGACAAAGATCAAGTGAGGTCTTGAAGAACAAGACAGGAGCAGCAAGCCAGCAGGGGCACACATCGCCATTACCAAATCTGAATCCAGGTAAAACATTGGCCTCTCTTAAAGAAGCTTCTCTGACCTCAGCTTAATGTTACATGAGCCCCTTGTTGTGCATGTACATCAGATTAACCACACTTGTGATTTTTAAATAACTACTTATCAAGCTTTAGATTTTCTCTGGTAAGCTGGTAATAAAGTCTGAATGCTGCCCTAGACTTCTACCTGCCCTTTGGTGGGGAGAAGCAAGAACCATTTCATCCAACAGTTTATGTTTTACTGGGGAAGTATTTCTTCATGGTCTTATTTCATTGCCCAGGATGTGGAAAAAACATGGTCCTGCTTTGGGAGTCACTGTGATATGGAGTAGGGAAAGGGTCTTCTCACAGGATATCTGAGAGCTGGCATCATGATACAACAACAGTAGGAACAGAGAGTACAAAAACCTTACCATAGAGGAAGTCACTGTAGGTGTGACTGCCAGCTGGCAGCTTGCATTGTGTCAAAAGTGTATTCGAACAACTATCAACTTACCAGATTTGCACTGTGTCTTGATTTCCAAAAATCTCTCCAAACTCTGGTTTTACTGTGTATTTTCACAGCCTCTAGTACAGCAGAGTTTGAGTCCATGTCAAAAGGTAAAAATCATGATCCAAAAACCTAATGGGTAATCAGCAGGTCCCTGCTAAACTGATAAAGCTCTTCTGCAAACTGCATGGGCCCAGCTAAGCAGAGGATGGGACTTGCTTGGAGTTACATCATAAATTGGTGTCTGAGGGAAGAACGTTACCTACCTGTTCTGGGCTGCGTAAATTGCATTTCTCCTCCTTCTGCATGAGACGAAATTAGAGTTTGTCTCATAAAATGTAACTGAAATAAGCATAATATTCACAGTGAAAGGCTTGTACTGTTAGGCTTTAGCGGATAAGTAGTGCTTCTTCCTAGAAAACAATGGTCATGTCCTCTCAACACCCCTTGCTGTGATGTATTTTTTTTGAGAATCCTGAAGAGCCCTCTGATAAGTCAGTTTGGCCTCATGCCACACTGAACACTGCAAGAACATCTCAGCTGATTTCAGCTGTCAAAACATTATCTACCTAGTCACAGTAGTCACTTAGCTATGCTTCACTCAGGGAAGAATTGGGGTTCAGGCAGACTTCATTGCCCCCCAGAGCTACCTGCTTCTCTGCAGAGGAGGGTGATTCATCCTATCCTAAAATGCGCATGTAAACCAGGGATTTGCATCATGCTCTAGAAAGCTTTTCTCCTTAGCACTTCATGACTCTCAAGGGAATACCAATACTGAGCACTAACTGACTCTAGGGACAGGTGAGTAAAATAATTTAAAATAAACTGTATGTAATTAGCTTTTTCCCACCCCAAGCAGCCAACCACCTAGATCAGGCAGATCTTCAGAAGAAAGCTTTGCGACTGTCACATCTCCTTGTATTCACAAGACAAATTCCATCTTTACTTATAGACAGGACTTGTAAGTAATTGCATTTCAGACAAGATTTTCTATCCTTCTTCCTGCCCGGCCATGAGGGGATGTTCCCATTTCAGCATACAATGGAGCGAGGTTTTGGCATATTCTGCGCATAGTGTATTTGCCATTTAATTGATGCCATTTGTTAATTAAGAAGAATAAATGATGACTGGGAGAAGGGAGGAAATCACAGAAAGAATGAATAATATCTTTGTTCTGCAGGTAATGAGATACTGAGTTAAAAATATGAAAGATCTTGTAAAAATGTCTAAATGTTTTTTTAGAAATCAGGTGCTGCCTGTCATTTCTGCATCATAGAAATGTCAGGGAATGAAATTCATTAGCAACTTACAACACATGCTCTTTACTCAAGGATTTTCTAGCAGAAAAATCCACTCATTCCTGGGTTAACCAACAGCTGTTTTTCCTCTTCAGTGTAGATTAATGCTCACCACTCCCTTTCTCTCTGCTTGTCTTTACCACAACTACCACAAAGCAATATCATCACCAAGCACAGATTGCCCAGAAGGGTCTGGACCCTGGCTTTTCACAGGGAGATGCCAAGCAGTGGCAACTTCCCTTGGGGGTGAGGAAGAAAAAAGTGGGGTCAGTGACATGATGCTCAACACTGATCCCCCTTTGAGATGAAGCAGCAGCTGTGTTTGTGGCTTGTTTTCCCTAAATATTGTCTGTGCGCTACCCAAACCCCCTTAATAAAGAAGAACAGGGAGCATTTGTTACTCAGGAGGCTGGCTCTGTGAACAGTAGGTCTAAAAATGCCTTGGGTATAGCTCCTTTCTATGCAGATGCACATTTAAGCAGAGATGGGAGGACAGGCCAAGCAGAGGTTGGAGAGGAAAGAAAAGCACTTTGCACCAGCTCAAGCAGGGAATGTGGAGAAAAGCTGTAGTATCCAAATTCCCAGTGCCAGTCCCCATGAACCAGATGGACCCAAGCTTGATATTTTTCACCAAGCAGGGCTTTTAACACCTATCAAGAAGCAGGCTGCCCTTCCACTCTGGCTTCATCTAAACGTTACTGTCCAGTTTGAAATGTCACCTCTGCCTTTTCCTCTTTACCGCATGGGGTCAATCTTGACCCAGGTATGGTCCCATTGCTGTATTCCATTGCCCAGGCTCATTTCCACCTTTACAGTATCACAGACTCACTAGTTTGGAAAGGACCCACTGGCTCATCGAGTCCAACCATTCCCATCAACCACCAAACCATGTCCCTCAGTGCCTCGTCCACCCATCCGTTAAACCTCTCCTAGGAAGGGGATTCAACTCCCTCCCTGTTCCAGTGCCCAATGACCCTTTCCAGGAATCCGCTTTTGGTGCCCCAACCCCTTGTGACTCAAAATCCACCTTTTGTGCCCCAAACCCCACCCCTTACGCCCCCAAATCCACCTTTTCTGCCACAAAATCTATATTTTGTGCCCCAAAACCAACCCCTTCACCCCAAACCCAGCTTTTGTGCCTCAAAACTCCCTTTTATGCCCCCAAATCCACCTTTTGTGCCCCCAAACCCACCCCTGCACCCTAAAATCCACCTTTTGTACTCCTAAATCTACCTTTTGTACCCCAAAATCCTCCCCTTAGGCCCCCAAATCCACCTTTTGTGCCCCAAAATCCACCGTTTGCACCCCAAACCCCCTTTTGTGCCCCAAGATGGGTGTTTAGGTCCCTTCCCCCACCACCACCCCACCCTGAGTTGGGAGGGATTAAGGGGGGACAGAGAGGGACGTGGTGCTCACATGCTGCCTCGTGGCACAGGACATAGGGGAGCTGTGCATGCAAAGTGCCCAGTGCAAGAGCGGCTGCAGCCACCGCACTGGTGGCCTGAGCATGGTGTGATGCACACCCAAGGCGGCAGAGTACCAGGAGTGTTCCCCTGCTCCTAGGGGCAGCCAGGGACGAGGCCACGTCCCTGCTCATTAGATGCTCATTCTCTCCACCCACAAACCAGAGGACTGGAAGACCTCCCATATGAGTACAGGTTGAGACAGTTGAGGTTGTTTAGCGTAGGGAAGGCTCTGAGGTGACCTTATGGCAGCCTTTTAGTAGTTAAATGGGGCCTACAAGGAAAGCTGAGGTGTGCTCTTTATCAGGGATTGTAGCGATAGCATGAGGGGTGATGGTTTTAAACTGAAAGAGAGGATATTTAGATTAGATTTTAGGAATAGATTCTGTACTGTGAACATGGTGAGGCACTGGAACGTGATACCTCATCCCTAGAGATTTTCAAGGCCAGACTGGGTGAGGTTTTGAGCAACCTGATCCAGTGGAAGGTGTTCTTACCTATGACAGAGGGGTGGAACTAGATGATCCAACACAAACCATTCTATGATTTTTGAAGTAACCAAGCAGAGGAACCTAAAGAACTCCAGTCCTTGTTCTGGCTCTTCTAGGGAATCTGGGTTATACCTTCAGCATGTCACCTGCCTTCCTTAGACATCTGAGTCCCTTAGTATGGGCAGAGGGTGGAGCAAGGCAGCCATGAGCATAACTGCAACCCCATGGGGCTCCAAGGTAAGCACGAGTGGCAAGAGTTTCCACATGTAGGCATACTGCAAAATTGCTAGAAAAGTTCATTTAAAACTTTCATTTAAAGAAATCTGTGAGAAGCTCAGGGACATGATTAATCCCAGCTCCAGACTGGTGCAGGCTGACTGTTTGTGGTTCTTTCCTATTTGTTTTAGGTTGTTTATTCAAAGTATTCATTTGTTTACTTTGTTGTGTTCCACTCCCTGCATCTGTTCATTTGTATAAGTACAAGCCTCCTTGTTTTCCACTTCTGTTCCCTCTCATTAGAGTGGAGCATCTGCCTAGCACTTTTTTTAAAAAGTCAATCAAAAATAATCTTACACTATAGAACAGAAAGTTTTCATAAAGTATGACTGAGGAATGATTATTATCTGCATAATTCCTTTTATTTTTACTATTCTGGATGCCCTTGACAAACATTTTCTGGGGAAAAGAAGCAGAGATGACAACCTACAAGAATACCAAAGAATCAGGCCTTTCTGAAAATCAAATAAATAGGACTATTGAGTTTTTCTCCCTTCTGCAAATAATTTCAAAAGCAATCTTGAGCTGAGGACAGCCTACAAAATTTAGTGTGTTCCCTGCTAGCCTGAAATCCCAAACCAGGATGAGCCTGGCTAGCTGTGACCCAACTATAAAACCCCTGCAGAAATCTTAGATGGGCGTGTTTGTGTGGTTCTAATTGGAAATGCAGCATCACTGTCACCCCTACCAGCTCATGCTCTTTGCTAAACCCCTTCTCTCTTCCCTTCTTCCTTGACCAGGAGCTGCTATTGGCTCTCAGAGCAGGAGAAAGACCAGAGAGAGCATCCCACACCCCTCTGCCTCCCTGCCAGCACATCAGCTCCAGCTCTCACTGCCTATTTGTGCTGAGGAATCTTGTCCAACCAAGTGGCATTTAGAGGAAATTGCCTTGTTCCTTAAAGGAAAAGATATCTGGAAAAAGGTATCAAGACAGCATAAGAGGGCTGACACAAGGCCAGTGCCCTCTTGCTGACTAAAGGCTGGAGGCAAGAATGATTCATTAATCTGAGTCACAAACTTTTGTGATAAAGTTGGGAAATTTTGCACAAGTGATTGAATTGAATTACAGGTATAGGAACCTCTGTTAGTTTTTCCACAGCTGCATGACTTGCCTCCATGTCCAGCTAGGGCTAAGAGGTGAACCTGTTGTAAACAATACATCACAACTGACTATATCACACATGCCACATCCTCAACTTGGCCTTACTCTCCAGCTTATCATCTGTCTTATTCTCTATTTGTTGCTTTCGAGGACTTTTGAACAGTGATTCGTTGGAGATTTTCCCAAACAGAAACTTATGGGGTTAGTTGCAATGGTGTTCTAAAAGTAGCAAACCCATAATATTATATTTTCTCCCAAGATCCTATTTATTAGTGACATAGTTAATGGTGCTAATTTGGAAAAATGAATCCGCCCAAAACTGCATCTTCTAATATTCAGGGTGCTGATGCCTTGGCAGGACATGCAACCCAGCAGCTCACCTCTCCTGGCACTTCAGGTCAACACAGGCACAGCCTGGATTATGCTGATGCATCCTTGGTCCTAACAACTTCTCCAAGTTGCAACATACTTTTGTTGGCTCCAGGAAGACCTCAAGATGGTTTTTCACACCAGCACAAAGCATCATCGGGCAGGAATGAAGAGGGAGCCCTCAGCACTGCATATTTGTGTGCTTTTTTTGCACCAAGGGGAACAATTTTGGCCCTTTAGTTTGCAGCAAAGTGGAAAAGCACAAGATCCCTTTCACCGTGTCTCCCCAGTGTTATTGCCATCTGATCAATATTAAAAACAATTAAAAACAACCCCCAAAAACCCACACAGCAACACTGTTCAGGCATCATGGCCTCAAGTTGCACCACGGAAGATTTAGATTAGATATTAGGAAAAATTATTTCACCAAAAGGATTGTCAAGAATTGGAACAGGCTCCCTGTTCCAATAGGTTGAGTCATCATCCCTGGAAGTATTCAAAAGACATGTAGATTTGGTGCTTAGGGACATGAGTTAGTGGTGAACTTGCCAGCGTTAGGTTTATGGTTGGATTCAATGATCTTTAAGGTCTTTTCCAACCAAAAAGACTCTGTGATTCTATCATTAGAAAACACCAGTACCTACATACAGAGACAGAGCATGTAGGTTACTTTGTATGATGGACCAATGCCTTGTGAATAAAATAAATGACAGTGGATCCTCTGCACCTCTTCCTCCCTGTTTCATAGAATCATAGAATAACCAGGTTGGAAGAGACCCACTGGATCATCAAGTCCAACCATTCCTATCAAACACTAAACCATGCCCCTTAGCATCTCATCCACCCGTGCCTTAAACACCCCCAGGGAAGGTGACTCAACCACAGGGAAGAGCTTGTCCAACACAAGATAATACTCGTTACATAAAAGTACTATTCCTCTAATTAACAGAAATATTCACAGCAGTGAGTAGAGGAAAACTTTTTTATCCTGCCCTATTCTGTTGTGAAGATATAATATCATTTATAACATCACTTAATTAAATATTAGAAATGAGGGCACTTTGGAATTGAATATTCCTTTTCTCCGACAATTCTTTCTAGTGTTCAAATATTGTTAAGGAAAAAAAATCCCAGCCTTGTCATTGTCATCTAATTCTTAATTGGAGTTTTATTTAGTTCACTATTAAAGCATGAACTTTGAGGAAAAAATTAATCCGTTGCTCTCCAGTGTGGACAGCTCACAATGAGTAATTGTGCAGAAAAAAAGAAAACAACTCCAAGTCTTTGTAAAGTCCAACATCTGATCTCAGTATCATCTATCATCTTTTACAAAACTCTAGCTGACACAGAAGGTATATCTTTTCTATGTTAGCATTGAAAAGCAAGCTGAAGGTTGATTTCAAAGGCACTTACTTCTTGCTGCTCTCTCTTGATTCCTATTGAAACCACTAGTAAGAAATCTTTACTGTCTTCACAGGGACTAGAGCATGCCAAGCATATCTGGGTACCCCACATACGTAAAAATCAATAAATTCTTGTTTGTATCATCTCAATTGTGTCAGGTCACTGGCGTGGAGACCTAGAGGTCATTTTGACCAATCTGATTCACTGGGGGTACTCCTCCCTTCAAGTTTTCTCTTTAACACACAGCGCACACAGCTCTTCTCATGATGTCATTTGCTCAGGAAACAGAGGAGATCCTGCTGATTCTTTTTTTTTTTTTTTTCCCATTACCTTTGCTCTAATTTAGAGAGGTCTGGAAAAGGAAAACCAGAATTCTTCAAGGCTGGAGAAAGGCCTGCTGTGGTGCGTAGGGTGTTATCAGTTTCCATGCCAGAAGCTCAGTGGAGCTACTGGGGCTGAGCTGGGCAACTGCTAAAAGTCAGCTGCAGGAGCTGACAGGGCATTTGAGGGCTGCCAATGGGGCCATCATCACACACATTTAGACAGCAGACATGGGCATGAGCCTGATCTGTTGAAAATGAATGACGAGACTTACATTGACAACAGGAAGAGAGGGCTAAATATACACCTGGTGTATTAGGAAGTTGCATGAAGCAGAGCATAAAGGACAAAGACCACCTCAGACATCTCAGCAAGCAAATAACTTGATTTTAAAGAGTGTTCACTGCCCCTGTTCTCTGTCTGCATTGAAGTTAATGCCATTGATAGTGCTTTGTTTATACTCCCTTGCTTAAGCCTAACAAATGTGGAGTCCCTGATGGCTGGAAGGAGGGCAACATCATGCCTATTTTTAAAAAATGGTAGAAAGGATGACCCTGGAAGCTACCAATCTGTCAGACTCACTTCTGTGCCTGGGAAAATCATGGAACAGATCCTCCTAGTAGCTATGCTAATGCACATGGAGGAAAGTCCTACCTGATCAACACAGTGGCTTTCTATGATGGGAATGACCACATCAGTGGACACGGGAAAGCAATGAATGTAATCTATCTGGACTTCTGTAAAGCCTCTAACAAAGTCTCCCACAAAACCTTCTCTAAATTGGTGAGATATAGGTTTGATGTGTGGACTGTTCAGTGAATAAGGAATTGGTTGGATGGTCTCATCCAGAGAGTAGTGGTCAACAGCCCTGTGTCCAGATGGAGATCCATGACAAGTGGTGTCCCTCAGGAGTCAATACTTGGACAAGTGCTGTTTAATGTTTTCATTTATGATATAGACAGTGACACCAAGTGCACCCTTAGCATGTTTTCAGATGACCTTAAGCTGAGTGGTGCAGTTGCTGCCCTGGAAGGATGGGATGTCATCCAGAGGGGCCTGGACAAGCTGGAGAAGTGGGCATATGTGAATCTCAGGAGGTTCAATGAGACCTAATGCAAGGTCTTACACTTGGGTTGGGGCAATCTGCAGTTTCAGTACAGAATGGGGAAATGACATGATTGAGAGCAGCCCTGCGGAGAAGGACTTGGGAGTGCTGGTTGATGAGAAGCTCAGCATGAGTCAGCAATGTGTGCTCACAGCCAAGAAAGCCAACGATATCCTGGGCTGTATCAGAAGAAGCATGGCCAGCAGGTCAAGGGAGGTGGTTTTCCCCCTCTACTCTGGTTTTGTGAGACCTCAGTTGGAGTATTGCATCTAGTTATGGAATCCCCAACATAAGAAGGATATGGAACTCTTGAAATGGGTCCTGAGGAGTGCCACAAAGATGATCAGAGGGTTGGAGCACCTCTGCTATGAGGACAGGCTAAGAAAGTTGGGGTTGTTCAGCCTGGAGAAGGGAAAAGAAGGCTCTGAGGAGACCTTATAGTGCCCTGCCAGTACCAGAAGGCGACCTACAAGCTTAGGAGGGGCTTTCTACAAGGACATGTGGTGATAGAATGAGAGGGAATGGCTACAAAACTTGGAAGGGTGAAGATTTAGATTAGACATTAGGAAGAACTTCTTCACGATGAGGGTGATGAGGCACTGGTGCAAGATGCCCAGGGAAGTTGTGGATGCCCCCTCCTTGAAAGCATTCAAGGTCAGGTTGGATTGGCCTTGAGCAACCTGGTGTTGTTCAAGGAGAAGTCCCTGCCCATCACAGGCAGGTTGGAACTAGATCATTATTGTCCCTTCCAACTCAGACCATTCTATGACTCTATGATCATGTCAGAAGAGGGCTTATGCTAACCCATCAGTCACGCCAGTAACAAAATTCCACCTTAGGGAGCTGCACTATACTGTGTTAGAGCAACAGCAGTGCAGGTGCATGGCCTATTATGCCCACTTTGCTTCAAGGCCAGTAACTCCTGTGGGCTGCATTTCAAGAAGATGCAAAACAACTAATAACAAACCCAACAGCATCCCAGCATCTCCAGTGTCCTAGCACATTCAGGTGTCCCCTTCCAACATTGTTGACTCCCCAAGAGAGATGGCATCCAGATGTCTGTCATGACAGATGGGTTTCAGCTCTTTGCTTAATACTTGGAGCTAAAGCAAAGAAAGAGGGTGCAACAGTGTTGGATTTTTTTTGTATCTGGGATTTTTTAAATAGAAAAGAGTGGACAATGTCAGACCTTCAGGGAGACTTGGCAATCTGTGGACTCCACTAAAGTGGAGACTAGCATCTTGCAACACCAGTGTTATATTTTTATTCTTCTACCCTGAACACAGACCTTGGGCTTTTTCCAGCCTCTGAGGAGCATGTTCATTAGGTAGTTTCTGGGGACAGTATGTTTTACTGAATTACTGAACCCAGACATGAAAGGAATCATCTTATTAGAAGCCAGCCATTCAGCCACAGCAAATTACATTTCTCGAAGGGTTTCAGCCTTGAATTTTCATTCCACAATGTATTTCAAAGGAAAAATGAAACCTCCTATACAGATAGCTGGTCTTGCAATGGTTTTTCTAAAGGACAATGATCTGTTTAAAAGCAACACAAATACGCAGAATGGAAACGATTCAAATTATGTTGATGTGACTGCTTAGGAAACCTAAATGCATACAAGTCTTTGCATCATCAGTGCTTTCAGCTTTAATCTTTTGAAAATAAAGGAAAAAATGGCAACATCATTGCCTGAGAGAGCAGCAGCATCTTGATTTTGGTATTCTTTACTTCTCTTTGAACTATTTTTCTTTCGCCTACATACGTCAAAATCTCACAAAAGATATTTTAAAATAATAGACGCAATTGCCAAGATCCTAGATATTAAAGAAAGAGGTAAAAGAAGCATTGTAAAAAGACTGAGGGCAAGAATAGCTGGACAAGATCTATAAAAATCACCTAGTACCCAATAAAAACAGAGTTGGAAGCTTTAACAAAGGGCTTAAATGTTGCAGAAAGCAACTTAGGCCACTTGCAATAACTGAAGGTGAATACTACAGCCATTTGCAAGAGGGTTGGTCGGCACAGAGTATTTACAGCTATGGAGAGGCTGAACCTAAGCTGGCCGGAGCTGCCATCCCCTCAACCCTGCCACCACACCCTGTCCCCATCCCCCAGGAGCAGGGATTTTCCACACTAGAAAAAGAAAAAATCTAGCACAGACCTGCTGCTCTGATTTTCCCCTTACCTCTTCAGGCATAATGTGTTCCTGTGATAAGGTACACAGAGATACATACCCTCTTCTTTAGTGGCTAGGGGTAAATATGTGCCACGGGATAAAATGCATTTCTTCTATTCTTTTAATAGCCCTCCCTTATGTCCATTAATCCACTATATATGGACACACTTCCAATATTCAAGACATCTGAACAGGTCCAGCTGCTAATAAAAAAAACCCAACAAAACAAAGCAACAGAGAGAAAAGCAGAAAAAAATCTTTTCTTTGCCCACATGTGAAATTGCAAAACCACATTCATTTGTGGTTTATTGATAAATAAATTGGTGTTACAGCCCTGGAAAATATTGAGCAAGGAAGGCCAAAAAGAAAGCAAAGCAAAACAGTCCTTCAGATATCTGTGAAGGAAAACTTTGGAAGAAGAGATATATGAAGAGGAAATGGTAGGAGTGGATGGTAATTTGTAAGGTACTAGGGATGGATGGAAAGAAGAGAGCAAGATTGTAGCTGTACAATAAGGGTAGTGCAATAGGAGGTTATTGTTGATCATGACATTATTTTAATGCTTGAGGTGTTTTATTCTCTCATTAGCCAGGAGAATTTTTCCTCAGAAGCAAGTACAGGTGTTTAGACACACATGCACATACTAACTCAAGAGCAGCATCCATGACCTCATCAGGAGTGGTCTGTATCTTTGGAATGGCACATCAGCACTTATATTATAATCATGCTATCATTCTTTATTCTTTCTGAGTCAGCTCACTTTTTATCTTCCTGCATCATGGGCTCCTGAGAAGAGTGTTGTACACCACCTCTTCTTTGGAAAAACAGCATCCTTCAGTTTTAATTCAATCCAACCTTTCTGCTTGCTTTGGTGTTCTTCGCTCAATGTCACAACAAGAGTGGCTTCCTGATTACCTTGCTACATGTTTATAATTAATTTCTCTCTGGAGGATTACAGCCAATATTATTACCAAATGCATTTCCTAAGTATTGTATCAGCATTGGTTCTGGAAAAAAATACATGCGATTTAATTTCTCCCTAAGGAGCAGACATTTGTAAGTAGCAGATTACTGACATGCTGCAGACAGAAAAGAAAACATAATAGCAACTAATACTGCATTGCAAATGAAAGCTTGCTGACTGCAGAAACCTCTCAACAGCAGCGCCTTCACAGTGTCTGTATCACAAAATCTGCCACAGGACTCAAAAGGCTAAGCAATATTAAGACTAAGAGTGTGGGATTTAAGCTTGCTGCAGTGGAGACTATCCTTTTATTCAACTTTTGAGCCATACTTAGGAGACAGAGGTCCTGCCCTACCACAGTTGCTTCAAGAGCCAGTACCAGGGATGAAGGGTAATGCACATCTGAGAAAAAGCTTTGTGGGTGTTTCAGAGGAACTGAGGACTTCTGATGGAGGATCTTTCAGAATAAATTTCTATTTTACTTTTTGAAACCTTCACTATTTCATAAGGAAAAAGAAAAGAGATATCTTTCCTCCCATCAAAATTAAGAAGTTTCACCTCTCCTCATGCTTTCTATATTATTTTCCTTGAAATTCACCCAAATCTGTGAGACAGCAGTTTCTGCTGAGATCGTTCTTAGTTGAAAGTAGCTTTTCCTAGGGAAAATGGCTACGGGAAAAGATATCTTCGACCAGCTCTGAAGTAATAAAGCAAATTGCCACAGCATGATCTAATACACCTTATAAATAACTAATCTCTTAAGAGTAATCTACAAAGTGTAGAAGAGAGTCACACAGCCCTCATTAATTTCAACAGCAATTTGGGCCTATCCTTCTTTGCTGAGCCATTCTGAGGAAGGACTAATGGGGTCTTGCTTAATCAGAATATACTGGCTTGCCAATTCAAGCCACAGGTACTTCCCAGAAGCATCATTGCAAAGACAGAGGGAACCATACTGTCACAGCAAAGCTTTGAGTCACTTTGCCTCATGGGGATGTCTCCTTCAACTGCAGCATCCCCACGAAGAAGCTGATACCCTTTCAACCCTTGCTTTGGCTCTCACCAAAGATAATTGCACTGCACTGGTTTGGCTTTCCCTTCTCCCCATTAACCCTCTAGCCTCTCTCCCTCATTCATTCTGAAGACAATACAAGAGAGTGGTGGGTGATGACAGGACACAGGGCCACCTTGAAACCCAGGAGCTCAGCCATGGTAGGACAAGTTGCGTTAATAAGGTTTGACAAACCCCTGCTTGTGGATGACTGGAAGATCTATTCCTAACTGTCAGTGTAGGTATGACCTTAAATGCTTCTCAGGATGGAAAGAGTCCCTTCATGTATTATCCTAGCTGTAAAACCAGCCCATAAACCTTACTATGTGAACTACTATTTGCAGATTACGGAAGGGAGAGAGAAGCAGATTAAGAAAAAAAAAACCAAAAAACCCAAAGTGTGATTTTTCCTTTTCTTATTGCAGCATTTACAATGGTTTCTAAGGGTGAGTACAGAACTGGTGGCAATCGGGGGCTGTGCATGTGGGAAGCCTGAATATTGCTTAGGTGTCCCCATGGATATCTTAGTTCTTGCAGCATCCAAACTTTCACTTACAGAAAGTGTTTCTGTATATGGATATAACTCGGCATAAATTGATAACTTCCTGAGTCCACAACAGGGCTGAAACAACCATGCTAAGAGATACAGGAACTCTCTAGACTCCCTCCATCACAATGGCCTGTAAAGTTTTTAAAATCTCATTAATAACATCAGAGTGTCAATAGCCTTAACCTGCTGAAGCAGAGCATCCCACTCCTGTGCTTGCAGCCTGCAGTTGCTACACTTTCCTTCAATGAACCACGCATTTGAAAGGCTGGTAAGTTACAATATGTGCTGCTGGTCTTGGCTGAAAAAACATGTTGTATGCAAGGATACATGAACTATCCACCTCGAAATTATACTGGTGGGGCTGATTACAGTAACGTCAATTTAAAAATACAAGAGAAAGCTTGTTCTCCCTTTCCTCATCCAAAAGCCCACTTTTCTTCATGCTCTCTTTCTTTTGATAGCAACAAACTTGGAGACTGGCTTACAGCCAGATTTGTGAGGTTTTTTTCAACAATTTATTAGAAAGCTTCACTCAGTGACAAAATTATCTCCTTGAAATAAACATATACAAAAACTGAGCTTTTGTTACATAGCATTGACTATCACTAAATTACAGCTATTAAGCCTGGAGATCTCAATAAAACTTCTGGCTTTTGCTCTTAACTGCTAGTGCACTAGATGGAAACACACCACTGTACGCAAGCCTTGTTCTGTATCTACTTTTCCCACCTGCTTTGAAATTGTGATATTGGGCCAGATGGACCTATGGTCTGTCCCAGTAGGACGATTCTTACACTGTTCAAGACATACAGGACAAAAATCGCTGGACTGCTGGTTTGGCTCAAAGCATTTTCCAAAATGCCTCAAAGTGTTATTTTCCCCTGCTTTAACTAGCTGAGCTGATTTTACAGTTCATGATGTCTTGATTCATGGCATGTGCATTTACTTCATACTACATGGTAACACTGCAGCTTGTCATAACTGTACAAGTGTAAAGGCTTCTCATACTGTAACCTGCAAGTGTCTCTTGGGAGCCATACAAACAATTTAAGTGGAAACAAATTTGTTAATAAATAACTGCTTGCTTGAAAGTCTTAACAAGTTGAATTTCTGTGTTATTTGTTAATTATAATAATTTATTAAAAGATAGTTTTGCTTGCTTCACAAAAACTGTAGCCTTAAAGATCTCCCAGTAGCAACAGCACTTTTTAAATTGGACTCTGAAGTTGTGGATGACTTGTATTTGGAACAGCAAGGTGGTTCTTGTGTAATCAGGAAAACGGCAAGAATAACATGGTTTCAAAAATAATGCATTTTAGGTTCTCTGCATTATTGGTCTTTGATGCCAACAATCTGGAGTCATGTATTTGAGCTTCCTTTCTACAGTGTAAAAGCAGTCTCCTGGCCAGGAAGACCCCAAAGTTTTGAGTCTTTCTAACTCCTGACCTGACCACACTTATTACATTCCTAAATGACTGCAGAAACATATGGGGATCCCTAGGCATTATGTGGGTTTCTAATGGTTACCCGGAGTAGATATTACTGTAGGTCTCTGATCTCTAAGTAGTAAAGCTATTTCTTCACTGGGTTAGACTCAACTTAGATGGTTCAAATTGCCGTGTTTAGAGGGTTGGAAAAGTTTGGGTGTGTGGATTTGGGGTTTTTTTACCCCATCTAGCAAATAGTTACGAGGACAGGAGAATGCCTCACACTTTGTGGGTATCTCAGAGAAGTATTTAAACTCTTTTTGCAACACAGTCTGACCTCATTAATGTTCAGTTTATAGCACCTAATTTATTCCCTCATACATAAGTAAAGGCACATCTCACCACATGTTCACTAGGAGATGCATAATATACCTTGAATTTCTAGTTGATTTTACATAAAGATGGTTAAAACTTGTTCTAATCAGTCTCATCTTTAATAAAGAAATGAGTAAGAATTCAATATATTAAAGACAAAAGGAAACTGGATCCAATGTTGTCTATGTCAAACATGTAAGTTTCTCCACGTAGCCTCATCTTATAATCATAGCTGTATGATCTGATTGCTTGAGTCCAATTATTTTAAACATCTGTAGCAATCAATAGTGATTCATCCCTCTAAACCTATTTGACCCTTTCCTCATAAGACATGATTACACACATAACAGTCCTCCATTAACCTTTGACATAGATAGGAATTAGTGATCAAATCTGACACACAAGTAATGGAAAGTTGCCAAGCAGTCTCAAAAGCAAATACAACTCCAGAATGAACTCAACACTCTTGCTTTTTGGGGAACAGAAATTCACCTGACAAGGTGGATATTAAAAGATAAGAGAGGTTTTATTGATCTTTCATGCCTCCTTAATGCACTATTGCTAATTGCAAATGTTAAGAGGAAAACTATTCAAAGTAAGAAAAGCTTTTCAATATTAACCTCAATAAGTGAATTAAGCAGCAATACTTCTCATAAAATTGGAGATCACTCATGGGTCAAAAAATGCAATTCTTTCTTGCTCCAGGCAATCAAAACTCTCAGATGATAGACCTCTGCAACTTACTGCAAGCCTGGTAATTGCTACCCATTACTGCAATAATTCGAGTCTGATCCCAGAGATGGGTGATACCAAAATCCTGTTTCATTTCAGTGGTACCAGCCTTTGCCAATTGACTTGTCCTTTGAAAAATCCTTGCCAACAATTCATCCTACATACTTGCACAAGGGTAAGTCATTTAAATTTCTTCCAGAATAGCAAGGGGTTAAACTCATCCTAAGGCTATCCTATTGAAATAATGATAAATCTAGAGCAGTGTTAATTAACAACAGCAAGAGATTCTTTTCCTATTAGCAGTAAAAAAACCCATGACCATTCACAGGCAGCTGTATTTCAGAGGTAAAGGTATAACCAATACTAAAAGTTTCCAGTTTAGCCTCTAAATAACCCCTTAGGCACTTACAAAGCTCAAAGGACGGGGGAAGGGCAATTTTCTCCCCTCAAGGAGGGGTAAGTATCAAGAGCAGCCATGCAGAGGTCAATGAAATAAAAATAGTTGAGAAAGAAATGCAAAGTCTAGAATAGCACATATAATCTCGTTCTCCACCCCAGTGCAATTTGCTTTTACATGTTGCAGAATATGTCATAAATTATTCAAAGTTCCAATGACTCCGACGACCTATCTTTAAATTAATCCAGCACCTGGTGCTTTGAAAGAAGGCAGAAATACCCAGAACCTGTGAAAGCGTTTTAAAAAAACCCAAACAAAAGAACTCCAATCCAACTAATTCCTGGGAAGAAGAGCAGACCTTCAAAAGTATATTGCAATATAGGAAAGTGTCTGCATTGTGTCATACATCAGTCCTGGATTCACTGAGCTAAGCACTAACTCTAGTTCTCTGAGGAATATTGCAGACTCCAGGACTGGATGCAGTGTGAAGAAATAGGTGTGCTGCCTGGCCTCAAAAGAAGAAAAGCTCTAATCAAATGTAATTGAAAACAACTGAAACTGCCAAAAAGATTGCTTATGACAGCTGAGGCTTCTGCCAGTACTTTTTCTCTGTATGGTCATGAGAGAGGCAAAAAAAAGTTTTTCTGACTAGTTTGGTGATGACCCCCAGCAGAAGACTTCAGTGACACACATAGAGTGAGTCTGAGCTGATTTCATGCTTCGCTTGACCATTAGAGATGAAAACCAACTGAAATATACATTTTAATGAGTTCTACATTTTGAGGGGATCTATAAACTGGCATTTCATGACATTTAGCCAGTAGAGTCAGTTGTGTGATGATAAACTACATAAGAAACACTAATCTCTAAAGAAGAAAATATAACAGCAACTATCTCATATTTGAGCACATACTTTAAATTTTGGGTTGAGCTGTGAACAACAGATGAGCATTTCTTGTAACTTGATCCAAATTATTTTCCTCATCTTGCATACAGGTTAGATCCTTACATTTCTACCCGAAAACCAACTTGACAGATCACACACTCGTTGATGTGCCATAAGCTTGCTCTGGCCTTTCCTCAGCACCCTAACCAACATTTACCTTTGCATAACCCTGCAAAGGAGAGCTATTATTCTCTCTTTGCACAGCCAAGAAATTAATGCAAGAAAAGAAAGAGATAAAAAGGTAGCCTGTCAAGTCTTTTTAAGTTAATGGGACTTAGGCATCTAAATAACTAGATGAATTAGGACAAAAAGAGTCATCTGCTGCCAGGCAGTAATCCCCACTGCTGTGCTTCTTTTCTAATATACATATTTGACGGTCTGCCCTGCCCCCCTCTTTCTTTTTCTAGGTTGTTTTGTCCTTGGGTTTTTGGGGTTGTTTTCTTTTTGGTGTCTTGTGATATTGGAGTTGGTTTGTGCCTTGTATCCTAAGAGCCAACATCCCCCTACTTCTACCTGCTGCTTGCAGCCATGAGCCTACAAATTGTTCATTGCCATGTTTTAACTGATAGTGTTAAACTCCTGGAAAAACTGAAAGTGACCGGATAATATTTGGGATATCCTAGAATAGTTTGTAACATTTCCAAGTGATACACAATAAATCTTCAGCATACCAGAGAAACACTAGAGTTGTTCTCTATGCAAATGTAAATGATTCAGATACCCTTTCTCACTTTTTAGTTCTGCAGGCATTTTGCTTCCTTAAAGTTGTTTAAAACATATGACACTGCTTAAAATGCACATATGCATATTGTGCTTGCAGCCCCTTGCAATAAAACCAACGATGCTCTCAAATACCACATCTATTTCTTGCCAGCAGTAAAGAAGACAGCAGTGTGATAATACTGGAATTCTGCTGTGAAATAATTATACCGTTTATATCTTTTATCTTCCTCTGACACTGATCTTGTGGGCTTAAATATGCTGGCATTCTCTGCAATTCAATGATACGAATATATAACCCACATGTATATCCATCTCCAATCAGCTAGATCATATAGCCAGCAAACCAGCTGCAATCTACATTTGAGATGGTCATCAGTGGGCTTTGGTTACTGTCTTGCTGACATTCAGAGAAGGTGTTGGTCCCTACAGTAAGCTATGTGGGAAATTAAAGAGCAGTTTTACTTCTGCTGAACTCAGTGCTGCTTTTTACATGTGACTAACTCTCCTATTAATTTCATATCTCCAGTGTTCCATTTTCATATCTCACTATTAAATTTTCTCCCCAACAGTCAGTTATGATTTTATAGGTCTTTCAGAATGGTATTTTCTTTTTTGAGATCAAACCTTTTACAGTTTGACAAGTAGGGAAAGCAACCACGGGATGACGGGAATTCTCAGAGGAAGAACTGAAAGAGCACACTGAAGAAAAAAAAAATTGCTTATGTCCTTCATTCGTTTCATACCTGACAGACACTCCTCCAAACAGTAATCATGCCATGCTAGAGACAGTGGAAGTTCTCATTAGATCTCATGACTTTTGAAAACATGAAACCTGCACAGCACAGACACTGTGTTTAAAGGGCTGTAAGACAACACAAACTCCTTGACACAACAGGATGCTCAGCAACACAGGTAGAACCATGTGTAGAAATCATGACAGCATCACTTACAAAAATCTTCCCAGAATCATCTCTTCCCCCTTCCCCCAAATGCTGTTAAGTATAATAAATCCCTTCCGCAAGATCTGTGTTCCCCACTCCCTGTTTGCAGCCTCTGTAATGGTCTCTCTCATGTTTTCTTTCCCCATTGCTGCTTTTGGAAAGGACAGCAATTTGTTGTGCCTAGGCAAGAACAAAGGTGCCTTAGGAAACTTTTCTTTCACACACATTTGTGATATTTTATTTCTCCCAGTTCTGCATGTTTGTTTGCATTTTGCAGCCTCCAACAATTTCAGAGAGCTGCATTCATAGTTTATTTTTATCCAGTTTCCATGGATCATAAAGAAAAGCACAGCACCTCATCCTGCCAGGTAACAGAGAAACATTTTTTAAGGCCTTTTGCTTCAAAACTGCTTTGTTCTTTTCTTGGGCTGTGCCTTTTATCCCCTTGCCTTACCAGCTCATAGATAATTTGAGTCAGTTACTGGGCAGGAACGCCATAGGAAGTCCCAAGATTTGCATTCCTTATTCCTTGGGGTTTTGCGGCCTGTGGTGTTGTGCAATTGCAATAGGGTGACCCAAGCTGTTTAAGGCATTTCACCTACAGTTTGACTCCCCATCCATCTCTAATGACTTACCTCCTCCTAGTTTTTATGTATGTACATGGGCACTGACTGATAGGGGTCATGACTGATTTGCATCAGTGTGAGGGAAAAGAGGATCAGGTTCAAAACTCAAGAGGTGCTGTGGGGTCTTCCATAATGTACTAAGTGCACAACGATTTTATTAGAAAGTCAGTCATGCAAGGAAAATGATCAACTGAAGTGCAGGCACAGGTGTCTCTGTTTGTTATTTATCCATGCTGTGTGACATTTACATTGGATGGCAAACACGAGTGTGGTGCAGCCTGTGACAGCCCTACCCTCACCATGGAGGAAATTATTCTCAAAAACACACAAAGGTGGGTTGTCCCACCCCTTGCAGAGTTTTTTATTCTGTTTTAGGAATCCAACATCACAAGAAAGGAAACTCCCACTACCTTCAATTAGTTTCATGATGGAGACAGGTCAGTCTGATCTCTTCTGCAGTTTGAAAAACTGTCTTGAGTCCTTGACAGCATCTACCTATGAAACTTCAGGAATGGTTAGGCTGCACTTGGGCATTGTGGCTCTAGCATGTTTATAGAGTCCTGTCCATGCCAAAATCCATCCTAAAGTTATGCTGCACTTGGGCATTGAGGCTCTGACATGCTTACATATTCCTGTCCATGCTGAAATCCAGCCTACAGCTATGCTGTGACTGCTGCCAGGATCACCTCGCTTGGAAATAACTGGTCACTGTACTCACAGGGCTGAAGAAACGCTACCGTATCTCTAAAGGGATGGGTCCTTAAGGCTGGGAACAATTCTCTATGCTGATTAGCAGCACAAAAATAAACCAAAATAGTTTTAATCTAACTGCATAAGCTACCACAGAGAGCTGCCTGGAGTAGATGACTCCTGGATCACACAGTTCCACCAGTCCCTTCCTGCTTTCTTTTAGAACACTTATACAATGTAAAGGTTAATTAATTTAAAAGTAGGACAGAATTGCCCTTAGTAATGTATTTTAAATGTGAACCTGAAACTAAAAGCAGAATTTACTTTCATTCAGTTCCCAGCAGGACAGAATGACATGCAGTTTCTTGTGACTTGTCTTTACTCAAGTACCCACATATTTAGTCTTATACTAAGTAATGGGTCGTGTTCTCTGATCCAAGGATGTAAACTGAGGTATCTTCTCAAACCTGCTGCTAACAAGGGAAATGAAGGTTCAAGAAGCAAGACCCAGCAGAAACTCCAGACCATCCCTGACACGGCCAGTGCAACTTCCCCCAAGTCAGTGATGCTCTGCTTACTTCTATATGAGACCAGTACTCTCTAGTACCCCTGCCACCAGGAGAAGACATTTATTTCACTACTGCTTTTGTCTCCTCCCAGGTACCAGCAGTGGTTTTCAGTCTGCAGGAAGGTGCCTGCGTAAAGTGGCAACGCTTTGTTCTGCTGGCCACTAACAACAAAAAGGAGGGAAGGCTGCAGCTTGAATCAAAGACACAAAGCAGGGGGTGGCAGATGTGTGAGCCTCTCTTCTTGGACTGAGCACTTCTAACTGGGGCAGCTGTTGTCAGCAGGTAATACTGACAGCTGACATGAGGAGTAACATGAGAGAGACTTCATTTCTATCCTGTGTCAAATATTTGAATGGGAAATTGAGTCTGTTTCCATCGTCTCCACTACTGGCAGAATCTCTTTTAAAATGGCTATGAGCTTTAGATAGCCCATTTAATGTATTCCATGCTGGCATCTAGATGCCCCATCATCTCTCCTTTAGCTCCATCTTCTACTTATTGCTTTAAGGAAGACAATGGAACCAATCATTCAGATAGAGAAGTTTGTAAATTCCAGCAACCCTAATTGGTTTATGTCCTGGGGACACATAGGATGATACAGTAGTCTGGCAACAAGGAAGCTGAGGAGCAGCTCTGAGATCCATCTTTAGCCAGCTTGAACCATACAAACCTTTGTTTTCATTGCACAGATGCTCTCCCCAGGGGCAACTTGTTCCCTACAGCCTATAATGCTGAGTCCCTTTGGGGAGCTGCTTTCCATCAACATCTTTCTCTTCCCTTGCTTGTTGTTATTTAGAAAATGTTTGAGTGGTCAGAAAGATTGGATTTGGGAACAGAGAACTGGAAGATCTGGCTTCCAGGTCTCAAGTCCTGCAGTGTTTGGGCAGCACAGAAAGGGGCAGGTGGGAGAAGGGCAGCTTATCTGTATGGGAAGCTTTGCATTTGCCCTCCTCAGCAACAGCAGCTCCCATCTAGTCTTCTTCAGTTCATCTTGCTCACCACCAGCCTTGACTTCCCCATGAAATATCTGCCTCCACGTCAGTGTGGCCTTCAACAAGTCACTTTACAACAAGCAGTACAGTAGCTTACACCTGCAAAAACATCTCTGATCAATTTGTTTTAGAGAAAAGCATTAAAGAAAACTTTTATCCAATTTTAAAGGTCATTTTATTTATATAATTGCATAAAACATTCAAAGTAGCACTTGGGGTCTTCAGTAACTGTATGTAACAGTGTTATTGCAGGCTGCATTTTTTCAAAACAGGTTATGCTACATTGTAGAATTAAATCATTCAAACTACATCTATGAAAAACTTAGCAGTCTCACAAAGGACCTGTCGAATGGACTACACAGAGAACACTTGTTCAGGGAAGAATACACCAAGCTTTTGAAAACTGGGCTCTGATTTTTTTCTATCCGCATTGCAAATGTGACTGTAATTGGAAGCTGTCAACTCCCAGGTAACAGTGGCAAATTAAGGTGATGAACCGAGGTAAGAAAGTGAGACTATAAATGCCTGCTGTCTGCAGGCAGACACAGTCAGTCACATGTGAAGGCTGCAATGCAGAGCGCTATTTATAACAACACTACTCATTTGGAAAACTGCCTAATAATACTTGGGTAAAGCTACTTGGGTAGCTTTAGGTTTAGGGAAGAAAAAGGAAAAAAAATAAAGATGGGTATATTTTCCCTGTGGCTCTGTCGTGTCTTGCTCCATGATTCTGGGCAGGTGCTCTCAAACCCACTTACATGTCCTTCCCTCTCCCTTGTTTCTGCAGTGCATAATGCAGGCTCTACAATTTCTCTTTACAAAGGTAACAAAAAACTGCAAACAGTGATGGCTCTTTTTCCTCCACAATCTGTTTTGAATACACACTCAAAAAGGTATATAGAGGCTTGTGGTTTAGGCTAGTATATTTCTCACCAGGATCCCGGCTTTCAGAAGAATTATCTGAGGGTTTTCACAAGGCACAGCTCTGTAGAAATAAAATAGGAATACATTCTCATGCTGCTTTGAGCATTTTCTCTCAGTACTTGGCCCAAAAGGAGCCTGTCCATTGTATGATAACTGTGTTATGGATAGATCACCTCCAATTCCTGCTGCAAGTGAAAAACAAGTCAGCAAACAAGGGAAGAGGTTCCTGAATGAGTCAGTCAGTCAGTCACATTCCATGTATTACCACCCAAACAAAGCATTATATTTCCAAGTCCAAATTGTGCCACTGACATACTTTTGGCTGTACACTAACTACTCCGTACCTCACACTTTGCATTAGCCATGGAGGGAACCTAAATGCCCAGAGGCTAAAGTTATTAGATGGTAATAATAAGGGATATGGCTCCTACTGTTCTGGTGAGCTCCAGGGACTCCAGAAGATAAATGGCAGTTTTGGCTCACACACCAGTAACATATGTATTGCCTTCAGTTTAGTTCTAGCTATGCGTTGCAGCAAGTAATTATGTGAGTAATGAGCAATGAGTGGGTCTTTAACAGAAGAACTGATTGCCTGGGCAGAAACATTCTTCTCCTTCTAGGGTGGGACACAATGTCAAGTTTGGCCTGTTTTTTTTATGGCTAGGAAATCCTCTCAATATTGTTAGGCTATAATATTTACAGAGGAAAGCTAGTAAAAAATTATTAACACAATAAAGCACAAATTTCAGGATGTATTTTATTAGCAACAATAATTACTAATCACTTAATTTACTATTTCATATTACAAGACCTACATTTACCAGCTACTGTCATCTCTTCCCTAAGGTTGGCACAGGTTAGGGATGAAGTTCTCATTTTACATGGTGGTGCTCTGACATACTTCTCTCTGCTTATACTATGACTAATTAAATGTTTATATCATAGAAAGATGGGATAACGTGCACTTAAAAGTCATTGCAGAGCTTATGCCAACAATAAAATAAAAGCCTTTCTTCCAAGTCATGTTTTAACTTCAGGCTGAAGAGTATTTCTGGCAAGATATTACAATATCAGGCATATATTTGCAGAGGGCAGACTTTGACCTGTTTAGGGCACTGGTTGAGAGAGTCCCTTGGGAGGCAGTTCTGAAGGGCAAAGATGTCCATGAAAGCTGGGCATTCTTCCAGAAGTATATCTTAGAGGCACAGGAGCAATCTGTCCCCATCTGCCGCAAGACAAACCAGAGGGTAAGACGAAGAGCCTGGCTGAACAGGGAGGTTCTGCTGGGACTCAGGAGAAAAAGGAGAGTTCACCACTTTTGGAAGAAAAACCAGACAATTCAAGAAGAGTACAGGGATCTCTTTGAGTCATGCAGAGAGAAAATTAGAAAGGAAAAAATCCCAGCTAGAACTCAAGCTGGCCACTGCTGTAAGAGACAACAAAAAATTTTACAAATACATTAACAACAAAAAGAGAACCAAGGAGAAACTCCATCCCTTACTAAGTATAGAGAGGAGTATTGCTACCAAGGATGAGGAAAAGACTGAGATGCTTAATGCCTTCTCTGCCTTAGTCTTTAATAGTCACACCAGTCATCCCCAGGGTATTCAGCCCCCTGAGCTGCGGAGACAGAGAGCAGAATCCCTCCCATAAGGCAGGAGGAAGCAGTCAATGATCTGCTATGCCACCTGGATGTTCACAAATCTATGGAACTAGATGGGATCCACCCAAGAGTACTGAGGGAACCGGCAGAAGAGCTTGTCAAGCTTAGGGATATGATTTTGTAGTGGATAGGTATGGTTGTATTTGATGATCTCAAAGGTCTTTTCCCATCAAGTGATTCTGTGATTCTTTAAAACTCTCCATCATTTATCAGCAGTTCTAGTCAACAGGGGAGGTCCCAGAAGACTGGAGGCTTGTCAATGTGACTACCAATCCTGGAAAGAGGACCGAGGAAACTTCAAGCTTTTCAATCTGACCTCAGTACCCTGGAAGCTTACAGACCAGACCATCTTCAGTGTGCTCACTAGGCATGTGCAGGACAACCAGAGGATCAGGCCTTACCAGCAAGGATTGATGAACGACAGGTCCTGCTTGACCTACCAGAACTCCTTTATGACCAAGTGACCCACCTAGTGGATGAGGGAAAGACTGTGGATGTTATCTACCTGGACTGCAGTAAAGCCTTCGACACTCTCCCACAGCAATCTCCTAGAGAAGCTGGCAGCTTATGGCTTAGACAAGAGTACTCTTCACTGGGCAAAAACTGTCTGGATGACCAAGCCCACAGAGCTGTGATGAGCAGAGCTAAATCCAGTTAGAAGACTGTCACAAGTGGTGTTCCTCACGGCTATGTGTTGAGATCAGTTCTGTTTAACACCTTTATCAATGATCTGGATGAGGGGATTTAGTGCTCTCTCAGTAAGTCTACAGATGACACCAAATTGGCAGGAGTGTTGATCTGTTCAGGGGTAGGAATACTCTATGGAGGGATCTTGACAGGCTGGATCAATAGGCCCAGGTAAATTGTGTGAGGTTTAACAAGGCCTAGTGCCAGGTCCTGCAGTTTCCTCACAACCCCATACAATGCTACGTACTTGGGGAAGAGTGGCTGGAGAGCTGCCCTGAGAAAAAGGACCTGGAGTTGCTAGTTGGCAGACAGCTGAACATGAGTCAGCAGTGGGCAAAAGTGGCCAAGAATACCAACAGCATCCTGGCTTGTATCAGAAATGGTGTGGCCAGCAGGAGAAGAAGATTGTGCCTCTGTACTCTGCACTGGTGAGGCCACACCTAGAATACTGTATTCAGTTTGAGGCACCTCAGTACAAGAAGGACATTGAGGCACTGGAGTGTGTCCAAAGATCAATGAAGCTGGTGAAGGGGCTGGAGAACAATTCTTATGAGGTCAAGTTCTCTCTTATGAGAGAACTGGGATTGTTTAGTCTGGAGAAGAAGAGACTGAGGGGACACCTTATCACTTTCTACAAATACCTGAAAAGATGTTATAGTAAAGTGGGTGTTGGTCTCTTCTCCCAGGTAACAAGGAGTGGCCTCAAGTTGTACCAGGGGAGGTTTAAGTTGGATGATAGGAAAAATTTCTTACTGAAAGAGTCATAAAGCACTGTAATAGGTTGCCCAGGGAAGTTGTGGAGTCACCACCCATGGAGATGTTAAAAAAATTGTGCAGATGTGGCACTTCAGGACATGTTTTAGTAGGCATGGTGAAGTTGGGCTGATGGTTGGATTTGATGACATTAGAGGTCCAAAATTAATGATTCTAGTCTAGTCTAGTCTAGTCTAGTCTAGTCTATTTTTGGACTTCTCTGTTTTAAAGGGATTAATTAAGCTGAGGAGGTTGTCCAGCATTTAGTCAGATTTATCCTAAATAGGCTACATATAGCTAATTATGTAGTTAGAGGGATTTGCAGATGCACATTCTTACAAAACAGACATAGACCTCTGCAGATATGACAGAGCCATGGCATGTTTCATGGAGAAGAAGGAGCTCTCACAAAAGGAAAGTAAAGCTTTTGCCTTGTCTTGGAAGCATGTGAAAATTTTGCTGCATCAGACTGTGCAACACTCAGATGTCCCCCAAGAAGCCCAGAGGAAATGCAATCCCAAAACAGAGGAGATCCAGCATACACTTCTCTCTCCTGCATGCTTTATTTCACTCCACTTCTGCTCCATGTTAATACCTTAGTGAAAGACTTAAATCAACCAGGTGTGGGAGTGCCCCCCTTTCTCTGGGAAAGAAATAATCCAGTGTGCTTTCCAGTGGATTTAGCATGCAGGTGCTTTAGGGAGTGTACTTTGGCTGGTGTCGAGTGCTAGTCCATGGAGAGGAGTCAGTTGCAGCTACTGCTTTGATTTTAATAGCTTGTTTTTGCTGGTGGAGATGACAGACCCCTGGGATGTGACTTTGGCTTTCTGTGCAAATTTATGTCTCAGCTTCTGCCTCAGGGTATCATTCTCTGCAGGCAGGACCTGTGCTCCTTAAATCCTTCCCTGACTTCTGAAAAACACAAGATACACTCAACACCAAAGTCTGCCTTAATCTGTTTTAGGCTGAAGATCAGAACAGGGATGGGGTGTGAAAGCCTCTCCCAGCCTTAAAAATGTCAACAAACTTCCCTTGTACTCATATCCTCTCCTTCCTTAAAGAAAGTGGTGTGGAGAACTCAAATACAGAATGGTTTTTGTTCTCCTAGTTTGAAGAAAAAAAACTGCCTCCTCCTTAACTTGATTATTTC
Organism: Piaya cayana; assembly: GCA_013389865.1. Taxonomy (NCBI): domain Eukaryota; kingdom Metazoa; phylum Chordata; class Aves; order Cuculiformes; family Coccyzidae; genus Piaya; species Piaya cayana. Next base: position 2,437 of record WAAB01021105.1, on the reverse strand, counting down.
TTTTCTCTTGCCCGCTGGGCTAGATGTACAGCACAAAGGTTTCAACAACACTTTTTGCTTGTGTATTGTATGTGTATAACCCCACAGGCTGAACACAGCTCATTATAAACACCCTCAGTTACTGTTTTTATCACTATATGCCAATTCCCTACTTAACTTAAAATAAATCTTCCTTAGCATATTTTACTTTAAACTTCCCATAACAGAGCATGTTGGCAGTGAAATAAATCAATAAATACATTAAAATAAAGGCAAAACATCCTCTCAAATGCATAAAAATGCAATATCTTCTACCATTACTATTTTAAACAACAAAAGTTATAACAATTTCTGACAGCTTTCTTTGATTTACTCACAATATTTAAGTAGTGCATATTTTATGGCACTTGCTGCTACCGAGCTGAGTCTCAAAGCATTCAGCCTGCACTGCATCTGCCTACTTGAACACAGTGTGAAGAGTGAACACAGCCTGTACAAGCTCAGTTTGTGGGCACGTTTTCTATCATATAATAATCCATGACATAGCCAAGGTCAAGCACAGGTTAAAAAATAAGTTGGCCTTTCTCTGATTGGGGCCAGTCAGAGTTGTTTCAGATTTTCCTTGCTGGACTGATACAAAGCAGGAGGGTGTACTCCTTTTACACCATTGCAGTAGGTGTACCAGGAAGAAAGACACATGTGGGATCTTCCTGCTAACTACCCACAGTGGCAGCAACCCGTAGCCCCATACATACCTGAGATAGGATGCCCAACATGTAGGCACTCTGGAGGGAAATGACTTAGTCTACAGATCACTGAAATCAGTAGGATGTTTATCATCATCTTCAGTGGCATTTCCATCCAGCTACAAGAAGTGCAGATTAAGGAAAAGTAGCAAAAGCAGTAATTCAAGCAGCATAACCTCAGCAGCTCCCACCCAATGAACGCTGTGTGCCCAGGAGATCTGTTGTGCAGATTATGTGGAGGGGTAGGATCCATATTATTTTTTTCCCTTTAATTCTTTTTTTTCTGCTGAGGAGAACTTCTAATCATCTTTTTCTTGACAGCCTGAAAAAGTTTTCAGGCTGTATGTATTGGGGGCTGGGGGATAGTGTGTATAGGCTGGCAATGCTGCCACAATACCACCTGGGAGACGTACTTCATGACCATATTCTTCCTAGTTCCCCCATATGGCCAGTTCATAGCATCAGAAAACTCATCACCAGCCTCTTCCACCAAAACCAGGCATTTTTCTGACTTACACTACTGCCATTAAACTGAAAACTATGTCCCTAAGACAGCACAGTCTTGAAAGCTATTTAATTTAATTAGAATTACTAATTTTTGTCATATGGAGGATGCTCAGACACCATAAATGCCAATTTAAAATGCAAAATATTCCCACACCCCAAAAATGCAGCCTCAGGCTCCCCCTGTTCTTCTGTGGTTTAGTGCAGCAGACCTCATGCCCATCTGTTTCCTAATGCTTTGCAAACCAATTCATACTCTTTCAGAAAGGCTCGCTCTTTCTGGGAGACACCTGCCCTGATTTCTGCCACAGATACTTCAGAAGAGGTGGTCAGACTGGTGCAAGCATCATGAAGCAGAAAGGAACAGGTGCAAGGATATAGTTGTTTGCAACTAAGAGCTAAAAGCTAGAAAAACTTTTCAAGTGCCTTAAATTTCATTTTCTAAGCATAATTACAACTTGTGCCTGAGACTGCCCATTTTAACATAGGTGAACCTACCTTTGCAAGTGTAGCTAGGGGTCTCATCAGCTTCCTGGCACTTCTCAGAGAAAAAAACAATTGCTCCAGCCCTTCTGAGTCACTTCCTGCAGAGCGTCCTGCTAGGAAATACTATTAACTCATGAGCCCCATTGAGATAGAAACCAGTGCTGATTCACCACACAGGGAAAATTGCCTCATTGCCAAGTACTTCTATAATAATCATCACCAAATGTTTTGAGTTGGGAAGGAACTTAAAGATCAGTCATTTCAGGCCCCCCAACATGGGCAGGGATACCTTCAACAAGACACAGTTGCTCAGGGCCCCACCTAACACAGCCTTGAACATGTCCAGGAAGGGGGCTGCAAGCGTCCCACTCCAGTCTCATTTTTCTTTGGAAGGGACAGCAATGAGATCTTGGTGTGTACATTTACCTTTCCACCCAAAGGCCACTTTCCAACCTCTCTGTCAATTTTTAGCTAAACATAACAGATGAATCATTCAGAGGCACTTAGATCCTATGCATATGTGACAAGGTTGGAGGAAGGGAAAAATTCTTCTCTTTCTCACAGCCCCTGGGGAAACATCTAATGATCTTTATTAAACATCAGCATATCTGCACAGGAAAAAGGCAGTGGAAACTAGGCTTCATCACTTCCAGCATGTGGAAAAAAGCCTGGTTTGAAATACTATGTTCAATGGTCTGGCTGGGCAACTCACTCCTGGAGGG
>WAAB01021102.1:45014-63623 GCA_013389865.1 Piaya cayana | reverse complement strand
CTGTGATTCTGTGATATGCTATTTATAACTAAGCCAGAAGATGGAATCAATAGGGAGCTGACAATACTGACTGACAGTTAATTATTCACAGCAGTGAAAATTAGAACTGATGGAAGACCTGCAGAAGGCTTCAAGATATTGAGTGAAAGGACAATAAAATGACATGCAATTCAATACTGATAAATGTCAAGCAATGCACACGAGGAAAATCATTCCTTCTATGAATATGCAGTGTCAGGATCTGAACTACTTGTAGCTGTTCTGGAGATCTTTTTGTATAATTTTTATATGAAAATGATAGCTTTATATTCAGTAATAATCAGGAAGACAACTAGATTATTAGAAATGACTGGTAACAGATCAGACAAAAAAGCAGAAAATATCGCTATGCCATGGTAAGTCTGTGTTACCCTCAGGCCTTGAATACTGAATGCAGTTGTGGTCAGTTACTCTCAAAGGGAGTGAAGCTTAACAAGAAATAGTACAGCTCAATGGTGTGAGGAAGGACAGATAGATAAGAATTTCAACTTGAAAACAAAAGATTGGGGAGTACAAAATTATGAATGGCATGGGAAAGATGAATTGGATGTGATTTTTCATGGTTTTAATAAAGAATAAGTGGATGTCAAGTTAGCAGCTTTAAAATACACAAGGAAGTAGCATTTCACAAGGTGTAATTGAAGTGTGGAATTCAATGCTATGGGTATTGTGCATGCTAACAGTATAAGTATGTTTAAAGTAGGATGGGACAAATATATGGAGGAAAAGGCTAGTAAGTGTTATTAAATGCAAAACCAGTTACAGCACCAGCTTAGGAATTTTCTTAACTCAACTTACTTCCTTAGAAGTTATAGTTGTGCTTTATGCTTGGTCTATTTCTCGTATTCTTTTTCTTCTCCTTTCCAATTGTCAGAAACAGGATTACCATGTTGGAGCTGGTTTTTTGTTTTGTTTCTGTACTTAAGTACTATAGCTGGGAGTTTTGAATACAGTACGTATGGAAGTTTCTAGGATTTCATTACTGTTTTGGGTTCTGATAACACCACAATTACGGCAATATAGCCTTTGAACGCCATCATTACACACAATGGTGGCTTCGTGCAGTTAGGGATTTATCATGAGCTGGGTATCAGACTCTTTAGAAGATGGTAGAAAGCCAGATCTAACTATCTAGTCTGTTCAAGCTCAAAGCAGAATATCTCTGACTTTATATGTAAGCAATCTTAGTGATAAAGACTGAAACAAGAAAAATTCCTGACTATCTTCATGCATATATGAAGGTTTGTTTCCATGTAGGTGTCAGTAGTCATTTAAAAGAAGAAGAAATTAATCCTTGTTTGAGTATTTGTTTCAATGCATCTAGAATGCAGCTGAGGGAACTGGGGTTGTTTAGCCTAGAGAGAAGGCTGAGGGGAGACATTATTGCTCCCTGCAACTACCTGAAAGGAGGTTGTGGAGAGCAGGGAGCTGGCCTCTTCTCCCAAGTGATAGATGGTAGGATAAGAGGGAATGACCTCAAGCTCTGCCAGGGGACACATCAGAAATAAATTTTTCACAGAAAGGGTCTTTGGGTACTGGCACAGGCTGTCCAGGGAGGTGGTTGAGTCACTGTCCCTGGAAGTGTTTAAAAGACAGGTGGATGAGGTGCTGGAGGACATGGTTTAGTGATTGATAGGAATGGTTGGACTCAATGATCCAGTGGGTCTTTTCCAACCTAGCGATTCTGTGAAAACACCTGCCGTGGAGAATTCTACTCTAAAGAGTTTGCTGAAATTGAGGTTTGTGTTAGAAAAAGGTCAGAAAAAACTCCTACAATTATATAAGCCCTAAAGAATCTTTTTAACAATGACAGTTTAAAATATATTTAACTTGGAAAAAACTTATGACTGTCTTCACTATGTTTAGTAATGTGGAAGACTACTGTTAATACTAGATGAAAGCGAAAGAAGACTTGAAGTTTTAGAAACTGAAGATGCATTACACTGTTGCATGCTACCATCTTAATCAGTATCAGACCGAGTCAATGCTGCTCCTGCTGAGGGACTCATAATCTTCTGAAGCCCTGCGTTGTTTGAGGCAGTCAAGAGCTACTTTTTTGCCTCTTTTCTGTCTCACATCTTTCATTGACCACTTAAAAGTGCCATTTCATTTGAGGAGCATTTTATTAGGTTGGACTGGTTTTATGGAGTGGAAGACCTTAAGTATTTACATTTTTTTATCCTACCTTAATATATGTTATAACTGATAAATTAACATTGGTATAACAGTTTAGAAACCTGCACTAATAGAGTTGTCAGAGTGCAATGTAGTTTTCTTTTTTGTCTTATTGCACATTAATTGGAAAGACTGAAATATGTTGAAATAATGAAGTGTTACAAAAATCACTACATCTGTGATATGTAGCATTATCTATATAGCCGTAAAGGCTGTTTGTTCTTGCAAAAGTAGTTTAACTTCCATGTCTCAGAGTCCTCTACCTCCTTTATTGAAAGAATGTAACAAAGGTATCTTTTTGTAGTTTTTTTCAGAAGTGGGGAAAAAGCTGGACTCAATGAATCACATAATATCAGAGATTCATTTAACAGAGACCACAAACTAACAACGAAATGGTTGTTAATTGTAGTTATTGCTGACTAGAGACTAACTTCATTTAGTAACCCCTTTTCACATACACTTTGAACTCCTGTTGATGTTTCTTAATATTAGCTGCGTAAACTTAGAGAAATTCCAGCTTCTAGTATAAATCCCTAAAAGAAAACACATGGGGGACTGTAAAACAGTCTGGTTACATCAAATCCTGTGCACAGTGTAGTGAGAACCTACACGGTAATTTTATTTGCATAAATACGTCCAAGCACAAGATGTGTATCCATGATGTGTACTTAAAAAATCCAGGGCTGCCCGTCTATCGTCTTCCCCAAAACCAAAGCATGTCTGTCTAAAATAATTGTATTTTATGCATGACTTAATTCTTAGCAATTCATTCTTTTACAGACTATACTAATACTACACTATTTTTGTAATATTAGATATCTAAAGCTGAGTTGTATTCTAGTTCACAATAGTTTGATTTCAGATGGGACTAAGCTGATTAGTCCTGTGACAGATGATTTAATCATTGCAACAGACTCATGGACAATAGAGAGCTGACTGGATTTTTTTTGTACTTCAAATATTAGCTCTGTAAATTTAAATTTTAATGGAAGAATGGAAGAAGTTAAAATTTTATCAAGACTCTACTAAGCTTAAGGATATTGTGTTACAGGTAGTACGTGTTTACGTATGTATTTTAGTTCTATGTAGGTTTGTTTTAGAAGGATGCTTCTTCTAAACTGGAGTCAATGATTAGTTTATGGATTAAAGCATAAGGATTAATAGATATTCTGATACTCTTTGTTCTTAATATCTTGCATCTGCACTGAATTCTGTATTTTAAATTAAAATTCACTCTGAATGAATTGTACGAAAATTACTGTTGTTTTCTATTGGAAAGTAAAAATACTATCTGTAACTTGTCATCTCACCAGAGAAAAGTGACCTTGATGGCTTTGTAAGCATTATTTTTGATTAATTTCCATGATTATTCATCTCTCTGGTTAAGGACTCTAGCAGTGAAATAGACATGGATGATACCGTATCTATGCTTTATTCTGGTCCCCCCTTCTCCCTCCCTGGTGAATAATCTAAGACAGATCTTTCTTATTCTGTTTTAGGTTGAAGACTGTATCCTCCCACCACTAGTTTCTTTAGTGTACAGTCAGAATGGTAAGTGTATGGCCACATCAACTACAGTTTCCATGAATTCCACATTTTGTTTTAATTAGACTTCAGTGTGGTCACATTCTTGGCACCTTTATTTTCAAGTGGAATGGAGACTCTTCAGCTTGCGGTTGCTCTCAGAAACCACATCGCTGCTTTTAAGCCACAAGGTCATAGCTGAGGAGAAAGGAGAGAGCTTGGACTCAAACAGCAAGCTTCTGTGTCGCATCAGAGATTCATTGCTTCCTCAGTAAGTATGATATTGCTCCTGTAATGGAGAATAACTTGATACTCAATCCATTTTGACAGCATATTTGTTTTAACTACCCTTTTTATGTTTAAATGGCAAAACCAAAAGAGAAATAGCTATTGACTGCTGCCAGAGTTCTCTGCCCAAAAGATTTCTTCTAGGTTTACTTTACTTTATCCTATAAAACTCAAACAGAACTTCGATGTGACAGTCATTTCTGATACTGCTTCTCTGAGTGCTTTTGGAGTGAAGCGGGTTTCCTCTGGCTTTCAGGCTGTGATTTAAACACTCCTCTTTGTTCTGCTAATAAAGTTAGAACAGTCTGACAGCAGCATCTTTTTTGTCTATTTTTGATATTGTACCCTCATGTAAGATGTTCTGAAATCATATGGAATGGCGTATAACTTTTTAAAAAAGGAATAGTGCAGGATAAATTAATCCTCCATAATCTGCCTAGGGGTTATTTCCTCTAAATTGCTGTCCTTTCTGGCTGCCCCAAGCAGCAGAAAAACCCTGCAGCAGAGAAACCCTGCAGCAGAGTAGATAAAGCTACAGGTTTGTGCCAGATGTGGCCTAGAATTTGAGTTATATGGTTTATGGTGAAATGATGCCTGTCATTTCAAAATGACTTGCAGGTGAACATAAAGACAGCTCTCTGTTATGCACATTCATATTGTGGGCAGATAACGTCTGTAGAGTTATGTGTTTTGAACAAAAGAAAGCATAAACACAGGATGAGTACAGTAAAGATGAGTCATTATCTTTCACATTATTTTAATAGTTATAGTGTATTTTAATGTGTGGTCCTCAAAAGTTAATAATTGTAAATACTGCTGCTGTAAGTGAGGAAATTGTTCCCCACCCCTACCTTAAGTGGCAGAAGGGTGGAGGAATGGATGCTGGATTATGGCCAGAAACACAGTGCTTTCCCCAAAAATGAGGCTGGCTCTTGCTAGCTCACAGTGTTCTTACAATTTGGGAATCAAAGTTCTGTCCATGCAAGATGTGTAATCTTTTCTTGTGACAGAGAATGGGAAGGAAGTATTAGAGCTTTTTTCCACACTATCTTTTTTCTCTCAGAAACAGAGAATTTGTTACTTTGAATTACAACAGAAACTGCAAATAATATTTTAGGAATAGAATATATGCATTATTAAAACCAGTCAGATACTTTTCTTCAGATAGGGAAAGAGGCCCGGGTCAAGCAAAACCAGATTCTATCCTTGCTCTGAGTCTTGCCTTTTGTAGACATGCCCAGTTTATAAAATATTTCTCATTGAACTGGGGATGGGAGGAGTGTTGTGCTATTTCCAAGCTAGAAGGGAAACAGCCAGTATACTCCTGTCTCCAACATAATTAGCTCAGTTTTGTGACAGGGCTTTTTGGCCTGAGACTAAATACGATCCTACTTTGGGGATTTCTGCAGTGCTATCTTTGCATGCATTCAATTGTAGATGTATAGAAAAAAGCCTTGCAGTAGCTCATGGTTTCTAGCTCTAAGTAATTCCACAATCAATTCCTTTATCTCAACAGTAGAGATGAGGATACTTGTATTTGAAAAGTACTTTAAGATTATCTCAAGAAAACTATTATTGAAGTTTATGGTATTTGGAATATATTGTAATCTGGTATAAACAAATTTTTACTCTGATTTAGGAGCATAGTAAAGCAGTATGTAAATCTTCCACTGGTTCGCAAAGGTTTTAGTGGTGTGTGCATATTTAGTACCATATTTGAACCTGTGGTTTGAGCCAGCCCCTGGTAAATATGTTCCCCTATGAGAAGCAAGTAATCAGTGCCAGAAAGCACAAGGGGAGCAAAAAGCAGAGAAGAGTTTGAGGGTTTTCTAAAGAAAACTCAAACTAATTTTTCACTTGAAAGCCTCAAAACTCAGTTTGGAGAAGACTCAAAAAGAAAGTAAGAAAAGACCAAAGCATCTGCTTTGGATGTAAAAGAATACATAAAAGGGAAGTTTTATTCTGCAATGTTCTAGATATGGGTAGGAAAATGTTGACGTTAAGGTAGGATTTGAATCCTTATATACTCTCTACAGTTCTTAAAAGAAACTTTCTCTGAATGCAAAGGGTTCTGGCCTAAAATCCAGAAAGAAAGGAAGTCTAAGATTCAATGTTACCTATTCATAATGTCCTATCCCAGGAAGTAGAAGTTACCTGAAAACTCTGAGTAAGAAAGTGAAGAAACAGCCTGTATTTGGAGTTTGAAGACGTGTTTGGTCTTCCTGTTGCTGAACAAGGGATAGGACGGAATGTGACTCAGCTGGAGGACAGTCAAAAGTGTAAAGGAGAGATGCAGTGGCTGTTCATGGGAGTCTTATGTGGGGAAGTGGATATTTCCACCCCTTTTAATTCTGCTTTTTAAGAACTGAGAGGTGTTGAGTATGGAAGAGAGGGACATCTATGTTTAATATGTGGTGGTGTTCTTAAGGAAGGCTATAGTGGTACTCATTTGTGTAGATATTCCATTCCTATAAGTATCTTTTACAAGTTAATTTGTTTAAAAGGAAAACTGACCCACGAAATAGTATTTTGGTCACAAATGGCAGGTCTTGCCAAACTAACCTGATCTCCTTCTATAATAAAGTGACTCGGCTACTGGACAAGGGAAAGGCTGTGGATGTGGTCTTCCTGGACTTCAGCAAAGCCTTTGACACAGTTTCTCACAGCATTCTGCTACGGAAACTGTCAGACTCTGGCCTGGACAGGCACACACTCTCCTGGGTGGAAAACTGGTTGGATGGCCGGGCCCAGAGAGTGGTGGGAAATGGTGTTAAATCCAACTGGAGGCCAGTTACAAATGGGGTTCCCCAGGGCTCAGTGCTGGGTCCAGTCCTGTTCAATGTGTTCATCAATGACCTGGAGGTAGGCATTGAGTGTACCCTTAGTAAGTTTGCAGATGACACTAAGCTGGGTGGAAGTGTCGATCTGCTGGAGGGTAGGGAGGCTCTGCAAAGGGATCTGAACAGGCTGGACCGNCAGTTCTGGGTCCCTCACCACAAGGATGATGTTGAGGCTCTGGAGTGAGTTCAGAGAAGAGCAACGAACATGGTGAGGGACCTGGAGAACAAGTCTTAGAAGGAACGACTGAGAGAGCTGGGGTTGTTTAGGCTGGAGAAGAGGAGGCTGAGGGGAGACCTCGTTGGTCTCTACAGCTACCTGAAGGGAGGTTGTGGAGAGGAGGGAGCTGGTCTCTTCTCCCAAATGAGAGGGGACAGGACAAGAGGGAATGGCCTCAAGCTCCACCAGGGGAGGTTTAGGCTAGACCTTAGTAAAAAAATTTTCACATAAAGTGTCATTGGGCACTGGAGCAGGCTGCCCAGGGAGGTTGTTAAGTCACCTTCCCTGGAGGTGTTGAAGGCACGGGTGGACAAGGTGCTGAGGGGCATGGTTTAGTGTTTGATAGGAATGGCTGGTCTCGATGATTTGGTGGGTCTCTTCCAACATGGTTATTCTATGATTCTGTGATTCTATGATAGGACAAGGTGTAATGGTTTTTAGCAGAAAGAGGGGAGATTTAGCTTAGAGTTTGAGAAGAAAGTTTATACTGTGAGAGTGGTGAGACCCTGGCCCAGATTCCCCAGGGAAGTTGTGGGTGCCCTATCCCTGGAGGTGTTCAAGGCTAGGTTGGATGGGGTTTTGAGCAACCTGGTTGAGGGGAAGGTGTCCCTGCCCATGGCATGGTCTGGAACTGGATGATCCTTACATGGAATATAAATGATCTTCCTTTTGAATTAAATAGAAGAATGCAGTGGTTGCTACTTCTTTCTCATCTTCTGCATCATCAATAGAATGGTAATTCCGTTAAATATTTGTGCATTTGTAGATCAGAAAATTAACTTCCACACAGGGTTTTGATTAAATTGAATGAAATTGTGTCAATTTATTTCAGTTCACTGAAAGGTTATTTTCCTGAGTGCTTTCATAAACAAAATTAAACTTTCAGCTATAGAAAATGAATACAGGGCAGATGCTTTCTATTACATATCCAGATTTTTTTAATCAGAAAATGAAACATCAGCTCTTTATAATTTAAGTCTTAATATTCCTCAGTATATACCATAATTTGCAATTTCAGGGAGGGAAGGCAAAAGTAGAGGAATTTTAAAATAATTTTATTTCACTAGAAAGATTGTGTAGGTTGTTCTTTGCAGACTGCCAAGCCAATTCTGCAAGTACAAAGTCCTAGATACATGAGATAATTTGTTCATAAAATGTTTAGTCTTCTTAACGAGGTTAAGAGAAACCATATCCTCGAATCTCTAGGACCTCATGTCATTGTTGCTTTTAGAAAAGACTGACAAAATGACTCCTTGCAGTGGAGTTTACAGAACCCTAAAAATTTTCTCTGATACTGTTGTTACTGAATTGTGTTTTGCTTCCAAGTGGCAGGGAAATCATTAGATGAATTCAATCTTTTAACAAAGTATTTCAAGCACAGAATATTTTGCCCTCACAGAAGATTCATATATTCGTAGCTGCTAATGGCATTTATTCAGGCAATGTGCTTAGATTAATTGCTAAGACATTAATATTAGAAATCTGCATTTTCTAATTGATGGGTTTGATGGGTCAGTGCATCTTCCCTTAGAAATACCCTTTACTAATGTTATCTTTTGGAGGGGTGGGGTGAGGGGAATAGGGTTTCAAGTAGAAGGAAATAAAGTGAGACTATTTTATTAAACTCTGAGGAATTAGGATCCTAAGGGTGCGGAATAATAATAGTCTCTCAAATGTAATACATAGAAGGCTTAAAATCATCTAAAGTGGACCTCATTTAGGGAATATATTGATGTGTTCATAATAAAACATGTATAATGCTAAGTGTTAGATTTTTAAGCGAGCATGGCTGATTAATTCATTACTACTATTAGGAATTAACATTTTGGAGACCTAAATCCATATTTTATGCAGTGAGCAGATGACTTCAGGCACTTAAGTCACCTGATAGAATCTTTGCTTGCCTCAAAAGATTTAGTCATGGATTCTGAAAAAAAATGCAGATAGTTTTGTTATGTTTAGTAGGAATATATTTCTCTCATGAAGGGCTTCTAGGATCAGTGCCTACTAAAGCATTACAGTATTTTCTTCCTTTGAAGAAAGAGGCTTTTTGATTACCAACGAGAAATATTTTTCTTCAGGGACTGGAATCTGTTATTTGTAAAGGATAGATATTAATCACAGAATACATGAAGCCAGCACAGTCTTCTAATTAGTTAATTGTGTAGGTTCTCCAGTGTGGTTTAAAACTCTACAGCAGCACATTCAAGTAAATACATGGTAGCCATGGCACATTGCCCATAGGCTGTGTGCTTATGTCCCAAGGAAGGTGCCCCCCCGGGCTACATGAAGAATGTACAGCTGATGTGCTTCACCCTCCTAGTCTTAGAGTTGTCCAGATCAAAGACTTGGCCAGAAAGCAGTGCGCCTCCTTCTGGATTTCCTTCCTGTGTAAATCAGAGTGCTGAGGTGTAGTGACTGAGGAGAGGGGATCTTCATGCCAGTGAAGAGCTAGCGCACAATAGGGTGCATACCAACATCCAGGTGATGGGAAGGGATCCAGATTCCTTGGTTCAGGCAGCACTAGGTGTTCTCAAGATGTGAAGTAACGTTCTTGATTTGCTGGATTCCACCCCTTCCCCCTTGGGAACCCAAGAAGAAAAAAATGTAATGCAAATGTTTTGTTGTATGAAACATGATAATCTAGCAGATTTTCCCACAAACCATCCTTTCATTTGTACTTGATTAATTCTTCGTGGTTTTTCTTTTACAAATGCTTCCAAGTCTATGGCTTCCACATGTTTAGAGTAGCACTATTTGTAATCACAGACAGTGTTTTGACGTGGCTGAGTCTGTGGGTTTTTCATGCTTACATCTTCCTTTCTTCTATCATTGTATCCTATTGCCCTCCAGAGATATTTGGATTTAAACAAAATTTTTTTGTTTGTAGAGTGGGGTTTACTGGAGTGTTAGCAGCAACAGCAAGGTCTGTTATAGTTTTCAGTGGCTTGTGTTCCATGAGATGATATTTGGAAGTGTTTCGTAGATGTTTTTCTAGTGGTTTTATCTTCACTGCCATAGCTCTCAATAAACATTGTTTTGAAGTATTTTTGTTCCCTGTTGCTTGGAGAATGCAAGCATGCTGTAGTTAAGGCAATAGTTTTTGAAATTTAATATCAAATATAAAGCTCAATGCAAATGATGTATAAGTAAAATATTTTGTTTTGAGAAAAATCACAATGTAAACAAAGTATAGATCTCAATCATAGATATGTCAGTTGATGGTCTTTCTGAGCATCCAATAAATCTTCTCCCTAATATTTTGCAGCTCATTTTTAACTTGCCTCTTGAAGATTAATTTTTTTAATGTCTAAAAAATCTATCATATAGATCAGTAAATAAAACATATGAATGTACGAAAAAAAGCATTTTTAATAAATATATGTTTTTATATAAATTATATTTATAAATATGTGTATTTCTCTCTAAAAAATAACATGTTCTTTTATTAATGTTGCTTTTAAAGTTAATCTGCTTCTGGTTTTCAAATTCTGTTTCTGCATATGTCTTGTTTATTGCTTTGTATAGTTCCAAACAGCATGGTATTTCCATTGTGATTATTATAAAGCTTGGAATAGGGAAATGATGTATTTTTAGTATCAAATTTTAACATGCATCTCTTGACTTTTTTTTTCCACTGTTGCTACTGTTCTTCCTCTTCCCTTTCAGGTATGAACATATTTTGATGGCTCCAGACCCAGTGCCAATGTATGCCCTAAAGTTGTTGGTGGCCCTGACTGAACACAGCCCTGCTTCTGTGAGGTGATACAATTATACATTCTCTGTTGTTCTGGGTTTGTTCTTTTTCAAGGTGTTTGTTTGTTTTCCATTAGGAATTAACAATAGCATACATCTTGCTGTCGTACTACTTTGACTGGCAGTTAGGAGATTTAGAAAATTCTTGGATAGTATTTGTTATAGAATGAGATCTCATGTCTTTTGTGACAATTTATATGATCCTGATTATTTTAATATGTATTTAGCTGATGAAACACTAGAGACAAAATAATAAGAATTTTAACATTAAAATAATAATAAAAGACTTTAAAATATCAAAACCATTGTCCATCTAAGCATATTTGTACTATGACTAAGGTGATGTGTTTGTAATGGCTGTAGAACAGTAAATACACTTCAAAGCTGTTCAGTTTTTCTGCAAATTTAGCTACCCTTTTAAGTTCCTGAATACAGATTTTAAAGTACATTCAGTATGTTTGAAAGTATCTTAATGTCTCTTCCATTGTATTCCAAAGATTAGTCTTTGATAGACAAAAAGAGAAAAAAAAAGAAAAAGTGGCATAGAACTAAAACTACGTTTCTTGATAGTAGTAAGGAAGCATCTCTCTCACACACTTGTGCACACACGTCACTCTTCCTCGATCTGCTCAGAAAATCTGTTTGTTCTTGCGTTCACTACTTTCTCTTCATGGTGTCTAATAGTGTTATGGCTTAGGAGTCACTGCATACCATGCTGTCTTGTTTTAATTGACTGAAATGAGTACAAGATTTAAAAAACAAAAAAATTTAATTTCTTTCCCCGCTGTTTTGTTAGAAAAGATGAAAACATCCTCTTTTCATTTTTTGTGAGCAAAGTTTTAATACTAAGATTGTAGAGTAGACTAAAATTGAACTAGGAAATAGAATGGCTTGAGATTTTAGATGGCTTCAGTACAATAGATGTACTTAAATGTATTTTTATTGTATAGAATCTGTTTATGTTACTGCACGGTTTTATGTATTATACAAACAAATAGTATAGTATTCTATTTTTAGAATAAACCTACCAGCATTCTAATACTTTAGATTTATAAAAATATTTCTGTAACTAGAATGCTGGATATTATAGCAGCATTTTCCTCTGCCTAATGAATTCTCTCTCTCTAATCACGTGTATTTGCCCTTATGCTCAGTGTAAGGAGATTGTGGATCTATGCTTATCCTCATGGTCTTCTTATGGCAGAGAGTAATTATTTTCTTAATGTTGTTAAGAAGCTGCTATGGATATCCAATGAACTATTAACAATTTTAAATGCCAGTGTGTCTGGTACTGTTAATCAATGATGAGCTACTAGATTCCAGTTACCAAGACATCTGTTATTATTCTGTTTCTCGCATGTCTTACTGTCCCTCCTTTAATTTCACCAAATAATTTCTTTGGCTGGATTTATGAAGGAGTGGAGCTTATGCAATTCTCTTGGTCTGTCTGTTTCCTGGTTCTTTGACTTCCCGATAACTTTAGCTGGAAGTAGCTGCTGTATCAAAAGTGCAACAGGGGTAAATAACATGTTCATATTTGCACAAACTGCTAGTCAAGTATGTGCTCTAGTGAACACTAGGTCACAATTTCTTCTGATGTGGTTTGATGGCTAATTAATCAGTATGCATGGAGTTTGGAATTACACAAGGCTTTTATTAGTGATTATTGTGATGGGAAATAAAGGAGTAGCACTGGACACAAATAATTTGGGATTAAATCTGTACTTTGTAGGAAAACTCTACCATATTTTAGTACTAATGACAGTGATGTAAGTCACTTTTCATTGAGCCTCTGTGGCTTCTCTAAGCTTGCGTTTCATCCAGAATGCCTGACTTTCAAGGTTGGATGCTTTCTCCTGTGACTGACTTGAAACAAATAAAAATGGTGGTAGCAGAAAGATTGTAAAATGACAAAATGTTAGGTTAGTATTTACCTTATTATTTCCATATCTTTAAAAAGCAGCCACTATTAATAATCTTATTTTGAAATTTAAAAAGAGTGAATTGGAAGGAGAATGAAGGCTGCTGTGTTTGGTTTAGTTTGTTCCATATGATAGCTCATTCTCAGAAATTGCCACCTAACACATTGTCTCTTTCTTGCTCTCTCTTTTCTTTAATCCCACCATTTTTCTCATACTTCACATTTATCTTTCTCCTTCCCATCCCCTCAGTCTTTTCCTGTGTGCTACCTGATAGAGATGTTGGCATTTGAATAGTTTTATTTTAACACTTAAAGGAGACAGATCCACTCCAATGTTTTGTTTCATTTGTTTTCATTGCTGACACTGTAAAGCAGCAAATTTCTTGTGATATCAGAGGAATAACATTCTATCTTCTTTATACCATTTTTCAGAACTCTTCTGTTATCTATTACAGGTACTTTTTTCTGTATGGCAGAGGCACAGATATTCAAATATTATTATATTTTTTATGTCATAAGATTATGATAAAATGCCACTAATGTATGATTCATATTTTCATTGCCTTTAATAATAAATATTTTGTAAGAATACAAAAAAATACCTTGTAATCTTTACTCTTGCTTCATTGATGTTTTTATTATTTTTGTATTATAGGAGCTCTTCCACTCTATTGCTTTTCCATTTAGCAGTGGAGAATTCTAGTGATATTCCATTAATGTGCTGCAGAATTAGATCTCTCACAAACATTAAGTTCCAGCATGTGAAAGATAATAGCTGTAAAAAAAACTTTAACATTTTTTCTATGAGCACATTAAGTATTTGGACAGCTGATCGTATGAGCATCCACAGGAATAAAATCCAGTTTTAGGGGATGAGTGTTCTCTAATTTGTTTTCATCTTCATGAGTTAGAATATAAATGAGTCAGGTGTTTCCCTTATATACCTGTTTTTACATTATGCAACAACTGCTGTCTGATACAGCGTCACTTAGTGTTCTTTTACTAAGAAAATTGTAGATAATGGAAGGATGAGGTTTGAATAGAATTTGTCCTTCATTTGCCTATTTTATATTTGTCTCAAAGCTAATAGTGTGGCTTTCAGAGTGTTAATAGTATCTGTTGTGTCTCTCCTAAATAGCTATCGCCTTTTCTTCAAGAATACTTTATAATAAGAAAAATTGTGGACATTAAAACCAGTGTGAGACTTAATAGCACAATTAATCTTCAGGTATTTTGAGAATGATTTTTTTTTTTAAAGAAATAACTGATATTGAGGAATCAAATGGCTTCAGTTAGTGATTAATCTTGGGACTGCTGGAAATCTGTGTTAAGGTGTTTTTTTTTCCTTTTGTTAATTACTCTTGGTGGATTGTACCTGTGTAAGGAGTTATTGGAGGAACTGAACTTCTCATAGTGGGAGCAAATGTTTACATCAGAGCAAGATCTGATTTAACTATGCAAAGTCTGTATTCAACATAGCAATTTTGAAATATACCTTGTCCTCATGTGTTTATCCACTTATTGTATAGGTTATACGTGCAGGCAGAAAGTCACATGTAATATATTCATTAAGGCCTGGGTGGGTTTTTTTGGTTCCTGCTTTGAACCTTGTGCACTGTTTTGTTGTGGCATGTAATAATCAGGTTGCTAGATTTTTCTGGTAATAAGGAGGAGTGGATGTGAATTTCTTAGTTTCTATTAATATGGTATATCAATTATCTCTTATTAAATGTTTCAACTATTGTAAGGTATTTGGTACTGTGCTCTTCAGGAAAATTATACCAGATTATGATTCTTAACTTGATCCTTAGTCTCATAAGTAAGGTTATGAAATCATAGAATCATAGAGTAGTTTGGGTTGGAACAGACCTTAAAGATCATCTAGTTCCAACACCCCTGCTGTGGGTGGGGACATCCCACTAGACTAGGCTGCCCAAGGCTGCATGCAACATGGCCTTGAACACCTCCAAGAATGGGGCAGCCACAACTTCCCAGGGCAACCTGTGCCAGTGTAGCTATGTATTTTCTGTGTGCTCTTTTATGCAGTTACTTTACTTACCTTTAGTCAGAAACTTATAGCATTTGATGACATTAATATATCTGAAAGCTAAACACTTGAAACTATAGAGTCTAATTTTTATGGGTTGCTAAAATAGACATTTTTGATTGCAAGCAGGAAGGCACTAAAGGGAATAGAGTGGAAGTGTGGACAGTGTCAGATATTGCATCAGATAATAATCATGAGAATGGGACACATAACAATATTCAATTATTAAGGTAATTCCCTGAAGGAGAAAAATAGTCTAAAAACTAAGGGCATGATCCTTCTTAGATTTATTGTGGATTGAAGGACAGGGGAGCAAATTAAGGAACCTTCTCCACTATTGTCCTTGCTGTAAATTTCCCAGGCATATGTTAGGCCCTGCGCTAGAAAAGGGGAAAAGGTGACTGAAGACAAAATAGGAATGTGCTGAAGAGCAATGAAAAATCTACTGCTTCTAAATGCCACAGATCTAGTACCTTGGATGGATCGACCTTGTACACTGCACCAGATTGTCTTAATTAATTAAAGTAACTCTTTATCGCAATGTCTTTGGAATCAACCAAGAATGGTTCAATTCTCAAACTTCATTTATGCTACTGTTCATACCTATGCTTTACCTATTAAAGACCATTGAAAGCACATTTTAGAATAAGTGTCCATAATGGATTGATCCTCTTATTGTACATCATCATGTTCTACATTAGCATTTGTTTATATTTCAGTATATTCTGACAAAGTCTATCCAGTATCCATGCCCTCAATTTCAAAATACAAGCAATAATCCCCATCTAAACAATTTGGGCTTCAGTGGGATGCTTTTAATTGATTTGCGTCGGTACAATTGTGATTTGATTCTCAAGTACTTGTTAGCATTGTGCATAGATTATCTTTGAACCTACTGTACTTGGCCATTGTAATAAAGGGCTAGCACTACATTGCTCTTTTCCTGGTGAACTGATGTATATGAGCTTGTAGTAATTGCTTTAAAAAAAACTTTGTTCTTCTCATTAGTCATTTAAATTTTCTAGTTCAAGGTTGAAGGACTCACTTTTAAAAGCAGAACTATTTGTTTCTAAATTACTTTTCTGTTTGCATATGTTTTCTTGTTTTCCGCAGTGAATATGAATAAAATTATACGTAGTTCTGATAACAGGTAAGCCTTTAGGGCATCATCCAACTGACCTGAACAGTAAAATTACGTGTGAGAAGTGTACAACTTCAATGAGAAAATTACAATGCAGTTGGATTGAGAGAGATTGTCAGAGGATGATACAGTTTTATGAGAACTTTGGGGAATATTTATATAGAGTTTTGAACCTAAGTTTTATTGAATAACTCCAGGCAGGAAGACTTACCCAGGAAGAGCCTCTTGAAATGTTAAGTTGTTTGTCAGCTAATAACACTGTTGTCAAATTGCACATCATTGTAATTCCTATTAAAGGTGGTGGTCAGAGTTTATTATTGCAAGCGAGTTCTCATAGTCCAGGCATGTACTGACTGTAATGCTAATCACTGATTTTAATGTAAAACACAGCTCCTTAGTGTTAAATTTTATAAAAGTTCCCCTTTAGTAAAGAATTACCTATTAACCACCAGTTAACCACCAGTATTTTTTTCCCCTCTTTCATGTTGCTGATATATTGCTGATTGTCAAAATTTTAAAGATACGAGGCTACTATTTGATTTTACTGTTAATTGAATTACTGAAAAATGTTATAGTAAGGTTTGCATATTTAATCTTTTAATGTAAAGCATTAGGCAGAAGAGAAAGCATTATTAATTCTTGGTTATTTTACTTTCAATAGTGAGTTTTTGCTATTGTGAATGTAAATTGCAAATAAAAAATAAGCAGGAAATGAGGAAGGGTCACCTGGTTAGGGTACTACAGCTGGAACTGAACACTTGAGTGAATTCAGTTTTGCCAGAAACCCTCTATTCAGCACAAAGCAAATCTAAACCATCATCCAATCTATTGTCTTGTGTTCAGCAGTAGGTGCCCAGAGAAGACTATAAGAAGAAGGAAAATGAGTGCCAATGCTTTCTGCAGGCTTTCTCATCCCCCTGTGAATTGTTCTTTTAAAAAGCCATGTAAGAATACATAGTTTTCTGTAGTTAGTAGCTCCTGATGAGTAATTTTCATTTCATTTATGTGGGTGAAGAAAGATATTTGACAAATAACTGCCAGTGGTAGTGGTTATTCCATATCATAATCACCTGCACATGAAGATTCATCATATTTAGGGTTTTTCATTGGATTTCTTTGTTTAATCTGGCACTTGCCACTGAAAAAGATACACACAATTCTTCATACATTTCTGGCATATTGTCCTCTTTAGCCATACTTTTGGTACGATGAACAATCTTGCCTATTTTTCAAGAGCCTTTAGTAGGAGTCTTTATAATATACATTTTGAAGCTTAAGAATGTTGATCAACCATCTGCCCTTTGTCCATGTGCTGACTGACTTCTTCACAGATGTTGGAGTGTAACTCTCTATAGAGTGAATATGTCCTACAAATTTTCCTGAATAGAAAAGACTGGGATTGAAGAAGAGATTTGGAACCTGGGTGTCTCTTACAATTCTAAGGAAAGCATTTGGTAATTATTAAAACAAAACCCCAAACCTACCCTTTTTATAAAGAAAAAAAGAGGAATAATATATGAAGTGGTGAATCCTAAATGGACATTGATTGCTGAACTGGAAGATAGGAGCGTTTTAAGCCGGATCTCTGCTCAGTGTTCTTAATACTGCAAATCCTATTTTAGTCCCATATTCTCCATGTATGTAAAGATAGATGTTTTTATTTTTTATAGCTGGAAATTCTAGGACTGTGAGGACACCTAAATCTTCATGCAGATCCAACTCAGAAACACTACTATTCCCAACTGGTTTCTCACCATTTCATTGCTCATGTTTTTTTTAAATAGATAAATCATATATTTTAGATAAAGGTTTTGTGGGGTTTTTTTTTTATGGAGTAATTATTCAGAGAACTTGAAGTTAACCTTGTTGTCGCACTGAGTAGTGGTGTTCTACCTACTTACATTTTTATTAAATGAATATAGATAAGGTCGTTTCATAGCTATGCACTTAATATTTATTAAAAATATTTTTAAACACTTCATTCTTACCTTAGTTTTTTTTCCAGGCTAGGATGGATTTGCCTTTGTGTCCTTTTCCTTTGAGTAACAGAAAACTAGTATGGATTTATAGCAAGTTCCAATGTATTTACCAGTTTCATGCCTAGAGACTTTGCACAGAGTGGTTAGAAGTAACCACACTTTCAAGAACTGCTGTCTCTACATAAATTAAAATCTGAAATGCTGAACTTAATTTTCGATTCATATTATAATCCCATTGTTGAATGGATGAATTAAATTCACTTTAATAGCTCTTTTCTTCTTTAGATATTTCTTAATTATTTTTTTAAATATTGAAGAGATGCTTGATCACAAGTGCTTCTGTGAAGTAAAGGTCTTGCTTTGTTCAAGGCTTGCTAGCCTTCTGTTATATCTCTCTTTCAAACGTCTGTCATTGTTCTGAGATTGTGACAGCCCTTTTGTCATGTAGTAGAATGAATGAATGTGCATGAAGCACATGCAACAGAACCAGGTGATCAGGCCCAGTCAACATGGGTTTAGAAAAGGCAGGTCTTGCCAAACTAACCTGATCGCCTTCTATGACAAAGTGACTCGGCTGCTGGATGAGGGAAAGGCTGTGGATGTGGTCTTCCTGGACTTCAGCAAAGCCTTTGACACAGTTTCTCACAGCATTCTGCTACAGAAACTGTCAGCCTCTGGCCTG
>WAAB01021102.1:17842-44540 GCA_013389865.1 Piaya cayana | reverse complement strand
AAGAGGAGGCTGAGAGGAGACCATTGCTCTCTATAACTACCTGAAAGGAAGTTGTAGAGAGGAGAGAGCTGGTCTCTTCTCCCAAGTGAGAGGGGACAGGACAAGAGGGAATGGCCTCAAGCTCCACCAGGGGAGGTTTAGGCTAGACATTAGGAGAAAGTTTTTCACACAAAGGGTCATTGGGCACTGGAACAGGCTGGCCAGGGAGGTGGTTGATTCACCTTCCCTGGAGGTGTTTAAGGCACGGGTGGACGAGGTGCTGAAGGGCATGGTTTAGTGTTTGATAGGAATGGTTGGACTGGGTGTCTCTTCCAACCTGGTGATTCTATGATTCTATGAAATTTCATAGGAATTGAGAATGCTTGAAAGTAATATTAGTTGACTTCCTGAAGAACTGATATCTTGTGTGTGAACTGGGACCTTCACTTTTGTCATAACCGCTACCATCCATTTCTCTCTCAATCCTAAGGAGTGTTTTATTTTAAATTTGATAAGATTTTTTTTTGAGGGGGTGGAGTTTGTAGAATAATGTACAATCCTGTAGACTATATGCTGCTTACTCACTTCTTACTTTGTGGAAATATAAAAAGAAAGCAATCTCAAATGTGTTAAGTTGAACTTATAAGGCCTACTTTACCTTCCTTATTTAGTGCATCAAAAACATAGATCAGTAATTTAGCAGATGGATGTGTTTATGTTTACATCTTACAGATTACCTTTCAAAAACCCATATGGGTTCTGAAGCTTTCATTAATACTATCTGACTAACAGGCCATTGGAAGTCTGAGATGTAAAGTGAATGACTTGCTGTCTTGGTTCTGGTACTGGTAGGGTGTTGATGACGTTGGTGAATGAAGTACTTTCTCATCCTCATTGTTCTTTTTCTTTCTTTTTAACTGGTTGTGTTTATAATTTCTTAGATATAAGAATAATAACCAAAGATTTTGGTTCATGTAAAAGACTAATTGCAATCCTTATTTGTGTAGTCTTGCATAAAAACTCTCAGACATTATGATACTTAGCTATAGAAAGCAAAAAGGAAGACAAAATTTCTTATCATTCCTTAGTGTTTTTCATATTGTAGAATATCTCAAGTTACAAGGGACCTGTAAGGATCATAAGAGTTCAACTCCTTATTCCTTGCAGGACGACCTAAAACTAAATCATATGACTAAGAGCATATGACTGAAAGTTTCTTTTAGAATTGTCTGAAGCTTTTTCATACATCAAATCGGTTGCAATTATTTAGGGAAAAAATATGTTACATTTAAAGAATTGTATCTGTTTAGGGCTGAAATCTCAGTCAGGCTTGACATTAAAGTTACAAATGCACAAATGCTTAATTTTTTTTTTCCTGAAAAAGAGGATTTGGACAAGTGTCTGACATATGGTTGAAATAACTTGTCTAACCAGCTATTGGTGTATTTCAGACAATGTTATCATTTTATGAAACATCAGGATATATTTTATGTTAATGAAAATATAAGAATTAACTTCTAAAAGCTGTAATGAAATTTTTATTTAATATAATGTTAAAAAGTAACAGAACTGGAGAAAGGACTAATGCTGTCATACTCCCTTGCCTTCAAAAGTCTTTGAAACTGGAGGAAAGACGGAATTGTTTTTCTTATTTGGATAGAATAACAATGTATAATATGCTATGACAACCTGGCAAAATCTTCAGAAAAAAATCAACTTCAAGCTTTAACAGCAACTATATCGAAAAAGTTCTGCCAAAAACCCCCAAATTTAGGGTCCTTAAAGGAAATAAAATTTACTAGGCTTCCATAAGAGCTGAAAAAGTTCTTGAGGTATAATACTTCTTAAAATCAGTTTTCAGAGTGAAGTGATATGATTGTAATTAAAAGCTTTTAAATTGTATGGGTTTGGATACTTAGGAAATGAGTAGTTTTATTAGAAATTATCATCTTCACTTGACCATACTAGAAATGAAGTGTGTTGTAATTAATCTGATATTGAAAGTTTATGAAGAAATATTGTTAATTTTTATAGACATTACAAGAACCTGATTGAGATGTGTGTTTTTGAAGTAAAATTTGGGTTTCTTTTCTACAGAATTCCTTTAATTGTTATATCACTGTTAAGTACTCATTACTCTCCATTCTGATAATGTGAACACTTAATGAAGTTTCATTGAGGTGTTATTTTGTCTAAATTAAAACACGGATATACTTTAGTGAAATAACAAAATTAAGAACAGATTATTGTTGTGCTTTGGTTCTGTTGAGCCTTGTAACTTAGGTACTTACTAGATCTCTTTGAATCGATTTGTCAGGGACTTGGAAATGAGTGTCTTGAGTCAGTCTTTAGCAGAAAGGACTATCATCCAGTTATTTATGAAGACCGGATGCATTAGTATACTCTAGTTTTCCTGAAGATGTTTTCTTTCAGAGTGAAATAAAACTAACATTAAAATGTGTAAGACACTTTGAATAGAATGATCATGAGTGTTTTTGTAAATTGTGGTGTAGGTTAAACTTAAATTTTGAAAATTATCCCCAAGTGGAGCTTTTGTTTTCTAGTAAATTCTAATTTCTAGTAACACTGTAGAGTTTTGATTGTTATGCACAGTCAGATGAAAAAGAAATAACTGTAAAATGGTCATGGAAAACTGAATTAATCAAAACTACCGTTAGTGTCAGTTTATGGCTTTGTAGATTAGTTTCTGTCATTTTTCTGCAAGTTTATATAATATGTAAATAAATGCGTAGTTTTCCTGGTTTGGTTTCTTAGAGATAACTGGAATGGAAAATTATCAACCATATATCCGTATTGAATCATGTCACTGAACAAACTGAAATAAATTGTGGTGTATAGGTATTATCACTAGCAATATTGGACTATTTTTGTGTCCCACAGTGGAGCCAACTGCATTTATGATATACAGAAAGCTGGACTCTGTATTAAGAAAAAAAAAAAGTATCCTAGAACTTTGCAGGAAGTCTGTTAAGAGAAGTAATCTGTCCTTTGTGGAGTGTAATCAACAATATACATCGGAACACTACAGGCTTCAGTCTCAAATCCTTGATATCAGAGTTAATGTATATACTTAATAATCTCAGCAAGGAATAAAATATGAGTTTATTGAAAAGGATTTTTTGTATATTTTTAATGTTTTAGTCTAAATCAATTCTTTTTCAAATCTAGGAGGAAATATTGACTCATGTGTGTCAAGAAACCATTAAGATAACATGGAAACTCTCATGTGTCTGTGTTTACTTGCTGTATTAAATTAAGATCAAGGTGTTTCCAGTTGACCATCTCCATCAACTTTCTATTATTCTGTACTGCTAAAGTGGTAGCACAGAGGTTATGGGTGTTTTGGCCATTTTGTGTTTATTCCATGGCCTTTATTGAAGATTTTCAGTTTGATAATATGAGCATTTGCCTACTGGTGGGCTTGGGGTTTTTTTGTGAATGATCTAGACCAAAAATACAAACATGAACAACAGCAGACAGCTGTGAATCGGAATGTAAAGAGTGTGAATTCTTAAGCCATTTGTTGAGGGTCAAAATCAAATTTTGTTTGTACATTAACTCGTGGTTAATGTAGGAGAAATAAGTGAAAGCCTAATATACTAATTTTTGAAAATGAGATGACATAAGAGTACAAATATCAGTATTCTGGAAAATGTACTGCTCCGTATGTTTACAAACAAATTTTGCTCTGTTTCCTTTATTTAGGGACTAGATGCCACTATAGGTATGAACTACCTAAAGGTAAATCCTACTTAGAAAGGAGGAAAACACCAATCAGGACATGTAGAATTTATGGTTTTGTATTTGAGCAGAGAGTTTGCTAAAAAAGTGTAGTTAAAAAAAAAAACTAAATAAGAATATTTAATTGTCAGACTCTTAATTAGAGGAATAAAATAGTGACATTATTAAATTACTTCCTAAGTGACATCAGATCACAAATTTTATTGATTTCACTCTCCTTTTCCTTTTTTTTCTGAACTTGTTTTATAATACCCCGTTTGAATACATAAAACTGAAGTTGCATTTTCATCAGAAAAGAATTCTGCATAAGAAACCAGTACAGATATTCTTGATGCCCAGTAAGGAAGTAGTTAATTGACTGCTCTTTCCTCAAGTCTGCTTTCATTACTGGGTACGAAACCTATTCATGTGAGAAGTGAATGCAAGGCTATGTGAATTCACTTCCTGGCATACAGTATTTCCTTTTGCGTGCAAACCG
Organism: Piaya cayana; assembly: GCA_013389865.1. Taxonomy (NCBI): domain Eukaryota; kingdom Metazoa; phylum Chordata; class Aves; order Cuculiformes; family Coccyzidae; genus Piaya; species Piaya cayana. The sequence goes on along the minus strand of WAAB01021102.1, from coordinate 40,321 downwards.
TGGCTTAAGACACTTCAAAGTAGGTGCCTGGGATCGTTAAGGGATCACACCTCTATGAAAAAGTCCTTGTTCAGTGTTCAGTGCGCTGCAGTAGCTTTATACATTGCAAGAAGGCAATTTAGGATGTCTTAGAAGAATAGACCTTGCATGTTTTTTGAAAACAAAATTGGAGACATAATCTCATTCTGAAAACTATTAGAGTTTAAAAAATCAGTCTGTACTGATGGCAAATCTTATAAAATCAGATGACTGGTTACTCTGAGCCAGTGTTGTGTACTTGGGTGTGGATTTAAATGAGAATAAAATGAGGGTATTTGATATTTAGAACTATAATTTGCTTATATGTACAATTGTTATTCTTTGTTTTCCAAACAGGTTAGGACCTAATTTAGTATAAATTTTTAAGAAGTCTACTAAGAGCTAAACTACTTTTGATTTAGGATATGCCCATTCTGTGAAGTAAATTCCATAGGTAAACTCCTCTTTTACCTGCTTAAAAACTTCTCCTTTGTAGAACTTTGTAAGATAGCAATGAAGAATGTGATAATGTCACTGCCTCTCTTGCATACGTATACTTAAAGCTGGGATAAAATAGATCTAAGCTTTGTCTTAATACAATGTTTGATGCTAGTTTATGCTTTAGGTAAGTTGTGTGTATAATTATCTTTAAAGGCTGCAGGTATTTCTTGCTTGAATCATAAAGGTTTGCAGGTGACCTTTAAGAAGAACCATATTCGCTATAGTTCCATTCTAGCGTATCTCAGCAGAAAGTATACCTGACTTTGTAATTCTGTAATAATTGGGGCTGCTTACAGGTTTTGAAACCAATTGTTTCCTTATTTACCCTTTAACAGAAAGGAGTTTTTCTGAGTTCTGCCTAAAGTAGGATTGCTTAACTCTTCTTGGTATTTGATTGTATTTTACCACCAATGTGTTCTCAGTTTAAAAGTTGCTCACACAGCAAAGTAAGCAGCTTTTGCTGGGGTGGGTAATTCTAATGTGCCTTAAGCATAAGAAGGTTTTGCTAGCAAAATTTTATTTTGCCAGTATGAGTACTACTACAATAGTTGCTCTTTTGAGGGGAGTCCATGGTGTTGAAATGATGTTTTTTACATCCATTATTGTAATATGCACATCATCAAAATTGTGATTTATGGGCATGGTCTAAGCTTTTAATTTAACTAGTAGATTTGGCCCTGGAAAATGAACCTCAAATAAAATAGTTCTTCTTATCTGCAGTCCTGGGAATCTCATATGACCTGGCTGTGTCCAGGATGCCGTAACTGTTTAAGAGTTGTTGGATGCCACAGGGGAGAATAGCTTTCAAGTGCTCCTAGCCTATGTAGGGCGCTGGTTGGGATTTCCCTTGCATGTAGATATTTTTTCCATCAACTTAATAAGAACAGAAATTGTCCTTAAATTCAGGCTTCTTAATGAAATTCAATATTTCTAAGTCCCTTTTATGTTCTCGTCTTTCTCTCTCAGAATGCGTTACATTTTCTATTGTATATGGCTTGTGCTTTTACACATTTCTATATGGAAGAAAAACTGAACAAATTTGCTTGAACAAGGCTGTTACATCACTGCATGAAACATGCTCATATAGGTGCATATAATTATGTGGGTTTGTTATGCCTTAACCAGTTTGGTGGATGTGTTTCATTTGTCTCTTAAGTCTGTGTGACACTGCTCTACAACATAATAAATATCCTTAAGCTAAGCCCCTGCTCTGACCTTGGCTCCATATGGATTCCGTATAGATATGATTACGTTTAGGTGAAAGCACAAATTGGAGAAATAGGAAAACAATATATATACTTAATGCTTGCATATGACATCTAAGTAGTTCTCGGTTCTTTATAGTTACGATTGTTCTATTAGGGTGCTTTTCATTCCTTATTCATTCCTCATTTCATTTACATAATTTGATCTCAGCAAATATAAATAACCACAACTCTGATGGGTGACATTAATCTAAACAAAGCATTTTATGGTTTTATGACCCTTTGATGTTTGTTCTAGCCCCCTTTCACTTTTCTCATTAGGTTTGTGGAAGCAAAGCAGCTTTTAGTTGCTTCAATTCACAGTTTAGTGCTTTGGCTTAAACTATCCATAAAAATAGTACCTTCTCCTCTTTTCTTACTGGACATGAATAAAAACTCTTAAATGGAAATGTGCAGTTTTAGGAACATGTGGATTCTTTTTAGCAAGTAGTTTACTGAACAGAATTAATCTGATTATCATTGAACTAGGAGCCAGTGTAGAGTATTACACAGTAAAGCTTTAAACATGTAACAAAATATTTATTTTGGTCTAATATAACTCAGATTTATTCATATGGAACTGTATAATGTAATTTTGTGGTTTTAACTGACACACTACTTAGAACATGCTACAATTTTGTCTTGCATGCCAAGTTCCCTGAATAAGTGCACAGAAGCATTTGCCTTATGTTGAGCATACAGTCATAGTGAACATCCTTAACACTTTCAGATCTGCTCTGAGTCCTGCACTTCTTACATTGACTTTTTAATACAATCTTACAGCTTTATCTTAAGGCTAAACCCACCTATTATTTTTGAAGCATTTCAGTAATGTTATAAAGACACAAGAGAAAATCTTCAAAATATGTATTTTAGTGTTTTCTGTGTTATTTGGTGAATAAACATCTAGTGCAGTGTTTAAGGAAAAGGGAGAATTATTCTTCATATTAGACATTTTAATACAGGAAAAAGTAGTCATATAATTCATGTGTTATCATAGTGTTTGTGAGAGAGACATGCTCTCCTGAAATAGAAAATGTTTCAGGTTTGAAGAACAGAAAAGACTGCGTTAATGTAAAGTATTACCTTTCTGAGTGTCCTTTTTAAATAATATATATATGTATATATATGCTGCTTTGTGTTTGATTTTGAACTTCAGTATAATATAGCTAAATTCTTTTGGGTAACCACATTCAGAAATGGCTGACAAATGTATATTAATATGTTAAATCCAGGAAGTTAGTCAATGTAGAATGCTTTAAGAAAAAGTAGCATATTTATAATATCCCTGTGTGCACTGAGCCTATTAAATTGTTTAATGGTGCACACTGACTGTTTCATAGTATGCATAGTATAATATGTCTGAATTTTGATTAATTTATGCCATTTAAAAATATTAATTCAATTACTGTGCCACTCATTTGAATCTCATCAGCAAAGAGACCTAGAAGTAATTTCCAAAGCAGTATAACATTGCTGTTTCTATTTAATAGCTGAAGTGGAACTCATTTTTGTTGAGAGCTAGTCGAAGACTGAGGTTCTGGGTCATGGATTTTGGCAACAGCTATTCTACTTCTCTGCTGCTTTTGTGAGTTTAGTGTGTTAAATAAGAATTCACTTCCTTGCTTTTAAAATAATTTTTAAAATATGTTTTTACAGCCTTGTGGAAGAAATCCATCTTTTTCCAGTTCTTTTCCAAGTCATGTTGGTAAGAATATATATTTTTTTAATATATATACACATATACACACATAAACAGATAGGTATCTCTGAAATCAAGTCAAACTAGGAAGTTTGATTAAGCATGTTGTTAAAACAGTAGGAGATTGGTGAAATGAAAGTGAACGGTCAATCAATACAAAAGAACCTAGTGGAAGCAGTCATGTACATGGTTCTCACCAACTAATGTACCTGTATAAAAACTTTCTTTTATAAGTTAAATGCTTTTTTCTTTTTTGAATAAAAGTCTGGAAAATTGAATTAATGAGCTTGATCCTTAATTAGAACTATATATCTGCCCAACCCAAGCAACAAATGCTGAGGAACTTGCAGTTTCTTTAACAATATCAAGTATGAGATTGATCCTGTTGGCATGATAATGCCAATTCCCACTCTTTGCTTTTAGAATTTCGTTCAATATAAAGTATCAACAATATGATTTTGGATAGTCATATGCTGAATTTCCATCCCTAAATAGAGTCTGCCACTTATGAAGATCATGAAAACTGTTGATGTTGTATAGCTATAAGTATTTGAACATGCTTATGATCTCTAGAAATGTCCTTCGTAACACATCTGTAGTAATGGAATTTAATGTATGTATGTTGTGCTGTGTAATTAGGATAAGTTGGAACCAGATATAAATGCTCCCTCCTGACCTCCCCACACAAACTTTGACCTTGTGAGTTCTACAAATACTTTTTTTAGAGAGTAGAAAGCAAGTAGGGTGATTATTGTCTGCTCAAAGTGCTGCTGTTAGCCGAAGATGTGAAAGCAGAAATGGAGGAGTTCCTCAATAACCTTTCATAAAATGATCTGCAGAATTGCTTTGAATGTTGGCAGTGTCATGGGCAGCTGTGTGTGAGCTCAGGGAGGAACCATTTTTTAAATGATGGTAGTTGATTTTCTTTATTTGTTAAATAAAATGAGTTACAGACGCAATCTTGGTTTATTTGTCAGACATTATATGAGGTTTTTTGAAAGTGAAACTGCAAAAATCCTGTTTTAATGAGTGGTTTATAAAGCAAAATAATTACTTGTTTTCAAAGAGATTTAATATCCAAAGATGGAATAAGGGGAAACTAGGGAAAAATTGCGAGACCATCTAACAATTTATATATTTGGAATTATAAAAAATGATAAGGTGTTGTTTAAAGAAGATAAATGTAATGCAAATGTAAAACTACTATTGGAAGTACGCTTTAACAATGAGTATGGCATAATTTTTTTCCAAACTGACAAATTTCTTACCAACAAATTGAAGTCTTGTGTCAACGTTCAGTAATGTATTGTACTTATTCTTTTTTTAATGCTACATCAAGTTAATAGGAATTTCTAAAGAATAAAAAAAATATTGTAAAAGGCAGTAGGGTACAGTATGTTAATTTCCAGTTTTCAAGGAATAAAGTATGGCTCCTTTGGTAGAAATTATGAGGGGTTTCTGATTACTCTGTTAGCTTGCTTAAACACTTTCGTTTAAAGATGAGATGCCTGAGACTACTTGTCTCTTTTAAACTGCTGACTTGAAAATAGTGTATACTTGGAAGGAATAAGCCTGCATATCAGAATGCATGCTCTTGGAAATAAAATTATCTCTGGAGAATTTTTTAGAAGAAAGCAGAATCTTACTGAAAAAAAAAGAGAAGTTAAAATTAAGTTTTGTTCTTTTTTTTCAGTAATCTTTCAGTCAAGAGTTTCTGGGGAAGTGTTTATATATCTGTATATCTGATTTGATTAGTATTGAATCAGTTTGTTAATCTTTTATAGTCAGTTGTTCTCTGCAAGTATTAAGACTGTAGAGAATGAACTCTTAACAGTTTTGTTTCTTGAAGTGTAACTATCATCTTCTTAACAGATGATGATGAAACCAAAGAAACCAAAACAGATGGTATAAAAGGCATTTCTGAGTGTGGTTAATAATGAGAATCCATGGTATATTATTTGTTTCACTGAATACTGTTGGATGATGTGTGGTGGTTTTCCATATGGATAAAGAAATGAAAAAGTCAACAAAGGTTTCGTTTGCATTGGCATTTTGGTACAAACATCAATAGGAGAAATATTAGGCTTTTCCAATAGCATTGTAACTCATGCTAGACTTTCAATATGTTTGCTGCAGTCATGAAGTTTACAGCTCTTCTGTGCTGTAGTCAGTGTGTGGCAGCAATTCACAATAATGTTTCCACCTAACTCTGAGCCGATAGTTTAGCTAACGTTGTGGATACAGCAACAGAGGGCTTGGAAAATGCAGAGCCTTCTAGGAAGCTTAATAAATACTTGAGCAGTTAGCTGCTGCAGCCATCCTTACTTGGGTCCCCTAGCAAGTTTGAACTAGAGACTGTCTTCACATTTAATGTATGGATGTTCAACCATACTTGCAAAAGACTGATACGATTTGAAGAAATCTCATGGAAAGGACTCGTACTAGAGTTTTGGAAGTGATATGAGCATATTCTGGGGACTTAGGGACCACATGCCAAACATGTGCTGCTAATCTGAAGAGGTGCCATGCACCTTTGAGATGAAGCAATCCACTTCTTTACTGAGCTTAGGATAATGAAGGAAACACTGTACCGTTAAAACTTCTGCATGTATAAATCTGAAAACTTTCTAAAAAGGTCCTCTTAACGCTGCTAGCTTCACACAGAACTGGGATGATTTACTTTCTCTCTGTAACCTTGAAGAAATTGTTGTTGTGGATTTCGTGTTGTTTTTCTGAGTGGTATTGGTTGCTGATTTTCAGCTGTTCTTCTAGAGTTATCAAGTCAAGTAGTTCTGACTGATTTTAATTCAACTTTCTAATATTGAGAAGTTATAGTAGTACTAGTTAAATGTGTATTTGTTACAAATGACAGCATTTGAGTAGAACAGGTTTTTGTGCCTTTTCATTTGCTTCGAATAGATGATTTGTAGGATGAAAAATGGTCTTATTGGCAGAGTAATGAGAGGGACGTGAGGCAGCTGTGAGGGTATGGGGTGCTGTGAGGAGAGGAAGTGTGAGGAGAGGAGGAGAAGAGGATGTAAGGGCAGCTGTGATGTGATGGAGTGTCGTGAAGGGGAACACAAGGAGGTGGGTTGAGTGAGCAGCATAGAACATGCCCAAGTCAGACAATTGCTCTGGGAGAAATCCAGTGCTGGTGAAAGACCAGTCATTTGGCCAGGCATGGCCAACGTTGCCCAACCTTCTCTGACCTTCCCTGACTTGGTTGCTGGTGGAAAAAGAAAATTGTGAGAGGAAGCAGAGCCATCCTTAAAATGATTTTAATATTATGAATTTATATTGTGCTTTATAAAATGGCTTTAAAAAAAGGAAAAAAATATTACTAAAGCATATGATGTTTTTCTTATCTGGATAATTATTTCGAACCAATACTCCTGTTAGGGGAGGGAATAAAATAATTTACAAAATCACCTGAGGCCTCACTTCTGAGAGAAAAATTGAGTCGACAGCATTTGTGATGGGATTATGTTCTTTTATGGGAAGGAGATTCAGCTATTTGCATATTAGAGGGATTTCTTTCTATCACTAAACACTAATATTTTAGTGTATATGTAACATAAATATCTATTTATTTTATATTCAGTGTTAAGGAATGTAAGAAAACTCCTGTATAAAAAAATATTCTTATCTGCTTCTTGATAGGTTTTTTTAACCTGTCCCAGAAGTTAAACATTTTATGGATAACAAACATGACTCTGAAGTACTTTAATAAAGATTTAAAACTACCTATAACCTAATAGAAAAGGAAATCACACACAAAAGTGGTGTGTAGGCCTATACTTTGCAGAAATAGTGACCATGATTACTGCTACTACTAGAACACATTTCTAAGTTTTGTGATGTGTACCTGTTTTCCATCTCTCCAGTCTTACTGTTCATTTTTTTATTTTACTGGTCTTTAAAAGCAGGCAAGCTTACTGGTTTTGTGGAGGATTGGTTTTTTATTAAATATTTCTAAATTGATCAAAAGTGGATGGTTGTTTTGTGTATTATGATACAGTGTCTTACAAGTTGTCTTTCTAAAGAAAATATTTTTACAATGGGTTTCAAAGAAAAAGTTGTTGCAGAGCGACAATCATTGTTGTGCCTTGCATGGGCAGATCCCTGCCTTTATCACTTCATTGCTCTGAGTGTCCCAAGAACATTGCACAATGTTCCTTCAAGGCTGGACTTAAAGCCCAGCTGAGGCCTCTGTTCTTTTTGCTTCTGTTGGTTGAGACAAACAGCCCATTGTTACAGGGGTGCATGGTGATGACACAGTTTAAACTCTCTTCAAAACAGTTAATCAGTAATGATGACCCTAACATTTATCCAGTGTTATGGTATGAAATACAGGACTCCCGTGATTCTTTCAGGGTGTGACTTGGGATTCAGCACAACAGTTGTCCAGAAGTCTTCACTCCTGCAAAGGTTAGAGCATCTCCTTATTTCTGTGTGCTGGTCCTTGGCTGTTGCTCAAAATCCACTAGATCCCTACTGTATCTAGAGGATTATAGAATCATAGAATAATAGTTAGGGTTGGAAGGAACCTTAAAGATCATCTAGTTCCAACACCCCTGCCATGGGCAGGGACATCTTCCACTACACCAGGCTGCTAAAAGCCCCATCCAACCTGGCCTTGAACATCTCCAGGGATGAGGCAGCCACAATTTCCCTGGGCAACCTGTGCCAGTGCCTCACCACTCTCATTGGGAAGAAATTCCTCCTTCTGTCTAGTCTGAATCTACCCCTCTCCAGTTTATACCTGTTGCCCCTTACTCCATCACTTCAAGCTTTTGTAAACAGCCCCTCCCCAGCTTTCCAGTAGCCCCCTTCAGGCACTGGAAGGCTGTTGTAAGATCTCCTCAGAGCCTTCACTTCTCCAGTCTGAATAACCCCAGCTCTCTCAGCCTGTCCTTATATAAGGGGGTGCTTCAGCCCTCTGATCATCATAAATTGCCTGTTATCCTTTAGACCTTGCCGGTAGTTGGCGCTTTCCTTAATTTCCTAATCAATCACAAAGGCTGTAATAGTGCTTATTCTGAACAACTTTTTAAAGTTAGTTCTTCCTGGAAGGCAAAAATGGTTAGGAATACATAGTTTGTTCAAACACTGTGTTAGGTAAGAGTTTTAAATATATTGTAAAAGACCGTAATAGTGCTTGCCCTGAACTTTTGAAATCTTAGAGCAAGCTCAGTGAATATACAACTTGATGATCAGAGGTCCAAGAGCACATGGCAGACAAGTAAAAGCTGAGAAAACAGTTTTCATACAGCCTTTGCAAAGAAGGCTTGCAGGGATCTCATTCCTGTATGTAGCTACATCATGGAGCAGTACAGAGAAGATGAAACCTGACTTATCTCAGCAGTGCACAATGGAAGGACAACAGGATAAATGCAAGTTGGAAAATGGGAGATTCCAGCTTGATGTAGGAAGAAACATCTTCCCGCTGGGGGGGTGGGGGCGGTTGAACACTGGAACAAGGGCCCAGAGATGTGGTAGCATCCCCATGCTTGAGACTATTAAAACTCAGCTGGATGCAGCCCTAAGTTAACCTGCTTTGACAGGACTGCTTTGAGCAAGAGATTAGAATAGAAAGCTCCAAAGGTGTCTTCAACTATATCTGTTGATACGGTTGATATACAAGCAACCTCTGTGATTTTATTGGGCTAAGCCAGTCAACCTTCTAAAACCAACCTACAAGAAACTATCCCACAGGTTGCCTCCTAGCGTGGTAGCCACTGTTCACTGTGTTCTACCTGTACTTAGATGTGTTAATTTGACTAATTAAGTTGGACTTGGGTCCTATCTAAGCCAATTACAACTTATAATGCCTGAGACTTTTTTATGAACCAAACCCAAGACCGACTGTAGACCAAGTTTAGGTGGGTGGATGTATAAAGTCAATGATTGATTCTGCCAGCTTGCTTTGTCTGGCAATACTCTCAGACATTGTGAGTCTTGCTTTTTTTTGTTTTGAATAGCGTTCTGAACACTTTTTTAAATTATAAGGTATATATGAGACTTTTGTGATTGAGTAATTTTAATATTGCTGTAGAGAATTTTAGGCAAAAGAAGTAACATTTTCCTAATGATTATGCCTTTACTTAAAAACAGTACTGCTCTGTCCTTTAAGGGAACGTGTGAACTTCAGCTTTGCACCTAAGAGATAATGTTGGTGCTATTAAATCTTTCTTGGAAAACTGGAAGAATTTTTTCTAGAACTAAATGGAAAAGAAGTGTACTTAGATGTTAACCAGCACCTTTCATTTTACCTCTATCACCTTTGGAAGAGTTGAGATTTGTAGAATATTTTAGATATGTATTGAGAAAGAGGATTTTTATACTATTAAGGAGAAGAATGATACGTAAAAAAAAAGGACCGCAAAGTCATGACAGATTAATGAGTACTCTACTGTAGTTTAAACTGTTGTGTTAAGTATTTTCACTGGTTTTCTCTGCAGTTAAAGCATCCTATAAAAACTTGTTGTTCTCTCACATTGAGTAAGGATGATTTGGAACCATGACTTTGCCTGGATGCCAAGTACCCACCAAGCCACTCTTATCAGTCCCCTTTCCCAGCTGGACCAGGGAGGGAAAAATATAATGAAGGGGGCTCCTGGGATGAGATAAGGACAGGGAGAGATCACTTACCAGTTGCCGTCATGGGTAAAACAGACTCAATGTGGGAAAATCAGTTTAATTTATTGTGAATCGAATCAGAGTAGGGTGATGAGAAATAAATCCAAATCTTGAAACATCTTCCCTTCACCTCTCTTCCTGGGCTCAACTTCACACCCCATTTCTCTACTACCTCCCCCACCACAGTGCAGTGGAGTGGGGAATGGGGGTTGCCATCAGTTCCTCACACATTTCTGCTGCTCCTTCCTCTTTGCAGTCTTCCCCTGCTCCAGTGTGGGATCCTTCCCAGAGAAGTCAGTCCTCCACAAAATTCTCCAACATGAGTCCTTCCCATGGGCTGCAGTTCTTCATGAGCTGCTCCAGCATGGGTACTTTCCACATGTCCTTTCTTACAAAGTTCATGGTGCTGAGTTTCTGGATTGAAGTTTCCCTTCCGCTCCTTCAACAGTTTTGGGTTTGGTTTTCGGTGGTTATAAAGTTGTTTAGCATTCATCACACTTGATGTGAGCCTTTTTTGATACAAGCTTAGTACATAGCCTTCATGATCTTGTGAGTATCCGTGTAATTTAAATCCTTACAAGTTTTTTTGACACCTAATCCTACTCACTTTCAGTTTAATTTGCACTCCTCTTCAAAGCAACCTTGGAACCTGTATGTGTTCTTAAGTATTGTGTGATGTGTCTGCTGTCAGTAGTCCAGACTCTACATACAAAGAGGTGCAAGATGTTTTACCATTATCACTCAGGAATGAGATATCGTGGTTCAGTAAGAACACAATCTAATAAAAACATCTGCCTAATTCTTAGTCTTGGTCATTAAAGCAAACTAGATGTTATATATTGTAAGAGGAAGTATTACATTGGTAAACAGAAAAAAGTTGTGCCGTGTTCACCCATGTGTGGATTTGGGGTTTCCCATCCCAAAAAGGTTATAGTAGAAGTGCATAAAGTACAAAGAAAAGAAACAGATGATCAGAGGTCTGGAATGGCCTCTGTAGAAGAGATTACTCTTCCATCCACTTTAATATAGAAGGCAGTGATTAAGGGGGGGAGTATTGATCCTCCATTTCCTTACATTTCACTTTTGGAGTTTTTTACTGCTATCATTGAGCTGTCATTTGTGTGAAACTGTCTTTCCTAACCTGAGATTATTAGTTCATATATGAAGTTAGTACTTTATCCCTGCATTGCATTGTTTTATGTATGCTAAATTTCAGAAGCAACTTCAGATACAATCTTTCTCCCTCCATTTACACCAACTCCCTATCTATGAACAAGTTTCAGAGCACTCAGTATTTAACATCGTTCATTTCTGCAGGATTTGTATCTCATTAAAGTGCTTTTCACTGAGTCATTATAAATGGAAAATTTTCAGATATTAGAGAAGAAATATTTGGGAGGTGACTAGAGATGGATAAAGGGATAATTGTACGTTCTTCTAATTAGAGATTTAACTGGTGTCATCATCTTCAAAACCACATTATTTCTGTCACACCCCTTTTCACCAAATGTTTCGTAGCATTTGCTGCCTTTCTTCTACATTTTAATGGCAACAATGCAGCAGAAGCAGTTAATCTTCTGCAATGGTAGCTGATTCTGCTGTGAATAAAATTAAACAAATTCTTTATCTTTCATCCTCCATCCTCCCCCACTTTTATTAGTAAATGGTGCATCTTGCTTCCCATTCTTAAGCCTTTTTTTCTCATTCTCAAAGTCTTGTAGTGCCCACATCTTGGACACATTTCATTTGACATAGTTCTCCTATGATCAGTTTGTAATTTTGTAGTATTTGTGTGTGTGTGTATATATATGTATGTATGTATGTATGTATGTATGTATAAGTTTGTACACATATAAACAAATATACATGCATATATACATAACTTTATGTGACATTATTTATGTTAGAAATCTCTTATCTTTTTGTGACCTCATGTTTTTCATACTAGGTCATGTGACATAGAAAAAGAAGAAGGGTTCCCGGTCCCAGGAGTTACATGTCAGTTGACTGTGAGCAGGAGAAGAGGGAATGGGGTGAAAAACAGCTTTGGGAAGCTTCTGGGAAGCTGGCAGGGCTGCAGTTTGTTATAACTGCTGCAGCCCCAGGGGTGGCTGGAGTGCAACCCTGCAGCCTTGCCTCACTCCCACCCAACCTGGCCTGTCACTAAATCACAGACTGAGCCTCACGGACCTCATGAAGGGGAGGGGCTGTTGCACCATCCTGCAAATGTGTGAAATGCAAGCACTGCAGAAAGACTTACTGACTGTTCTTCCTAACAGGAGACTTCACAAGTCTAGCACTAAGTGATGACCTGTATGAGTTAGAAGTTGTAGGGAGAAATCCTGACACTGCCATAGTTTGTGTGAATTTTATGAGACATTTTAAATGGGTCATATAGAAACAAATCACTGTCAATTAAAGTGCTCACCCAGGGTGATTAACTTCTACATTTAAATAGAAGAAATATTAAAGCAAAATCTTGTTCCTTCCAAACTTTGTGCTTGTCAGGCTGATCAAAACTAATCTGCTGATTTAGTTTTCCTGCTAATGCAAATATCAAGGCAAAGAGAAAGCATTTTAGGAAAACGACACACTGAAGTAAAGCTGAGATGCTTGCTTTTCAGAATATGAGTTGTTCATCTTGCAACCAGAATTTTACCATGGCATTATCATTGTTCTGTCAAACAATTGAGGTATATCTCCTGATCTCATCTAAATAAATATTGGTGTAGGAATGTGCAGTTGCTGACTGTATGTTTATTGACCAGCAGCATTCTGATGACTAAGGTAATAAGCTATTGTGTGCCTCACAATAGAGCTTGTAAAAGAGTATTGGATGTCCATGAATGGTTTCTGGCTGGCAGAGGGCTCCGTGTTATGCTTCTGAACTCTGACTGTTTATCTAGAAATTTCTCTGGTTTGATTTCAGTTGTGTATAATACATTCCTTATGTTAATGTTTTCTTAAAGACTTCATATTGTGGGATGATAATTAAATTTTAGAATGTCAGTTTCTGCAAAGTAAACAATTTAAATCTTAATATTCTGCTTTCAACTTTCTGGTTTTAACTGAAGTAATTTATTCATTGTCTTATATGCTTAGTTTCTAAGTGTATTTTGTATTATAAAATGGTTTTATAGTCAGGGTTAAAAATCATTGCTGTGCTAAAATAGCTTTATAGTCAACTATATGCAAAAAGATTAAGCCTACCATGATCCGATATTAGTTTAGCCACTCTAACTTTCTAATTATAACAGGAACATCATCTCAAAGAATCAGCTGAAATTTTGGTATTCTATTTTTCTTCTCTTAGGTTTGTTGTTTAAGTTTCCTGATTGTATTACAAGGTTCACTTTCTGTCCCTTGCTTCCTTTAGGCAAGTGCTTCTTTATTTCTCCTCTGGGTACAGGAAGCAAAATTGTCCCCAATAACTGCTTTCTTTCTTATTCATTTACTTGGTTCCTTATGAAGTCTAACCTATCAAATAAAATAATAACCTATTCAATCATCATGATACTAATTAGAGTGGCTGACAGTTTTCACTCTGCAGCTTAAGTGACAGCTATAAATTGATCCCCTGGCAGATACATAAGTGCTGTTTGCTGGGTGATATTACTTTTAATTTTTCATTGATTAGCCATGTGATTTGATATGGAGTTTGGCAATAAATTAGATCATGTACAAGGATAAAACAGGTATATTTGAGTTACTTTACTCAAATGAGTAAAATACACAGCAAGCAGAAAGGACATAAGCAGGGTCGACAGCACCTATCAGTACACAAAAAAGCCAAGGATTGTTCTGTAAACAGTCCAATTAATTTGTTACTTTATACTGTGAAGTTCCACCTTTGTTACAGTCCTGTAACAGGTTCTGGAGCAGGATTTAAATTCACTGCACGTAACTATCTTTAGGGCTCACATCTGGATGGCACTGCAGGAACATATTGCTGAAAGCAAACAGACTAGCAGTTTTGATGGTAACAATGGAGTCTGAGAAAACACTGGATGCCTGAATAAGATTCCATTAAAAAGGGGGGAGCTAGAGGGATGTCTAATGCAGTCCATTTAAAGCAGAACTCTCCAGAGAGTGAAGTGGGGATTATGCCTCTGCCCTTCTTATTAAAGACCAGTATAGAAGATGCTTGTTGGGCGAATAGTATCTCCATAACAGATGCTGTATTACTCATGAATACATTTCTAATTATATCTTAATGATCTCAGCCACAAATAGGAAAACAAAAATCTTTGTCTCCCTGAGTGGTTACCTTAGTGGCTGCAGGATTGGCAAGGTTTAGATTATCTATCTCCTCTCACTAATCCCAGGGGACTTCATTGTGAGAAATGAGACTTGTTTATGATGGTGAATTAAATTGCTGTAAAAGGTTATTTCAACAGACAGTTGGGAAATCATAATAAAATAATTTAGTAAAAATGGGAGCTAGAGTATGCTTAATGAAACATGATTAGATTTAATTTTCTTGCTATTTCAATCATTAAAGGTGCATTATCCTTTCTCAGACCTCATTTGGGCTCTTTGCCACAGACCCACTCTTAGTAACAGACTGAAACTTGCATGTTCCATTAGGATATGAAAATGGCTAATGATACCCTACTCTCTTCTCCCTGGCTTTTGTAAAATTTCTGATACCAGCTTTTCATTTATATTTTAGCTGTTTTCCTCTTTCATCCTTTTAGTCCCTTCATATCTATTGTACACAATTTTCCGTCTGAATAACTATTCAAGGAGGATGGCTTGAATGAAATGAAGTAAAACACTAATAGAATTACCTTAATAACTGTAAAATGGCTTATTATGGGTAATTAAAAAATTAACTCCTTAACTTATTTCTAGAATCCCATGTTCTAGCAAAGTTGGCATTTTAATCAGTTCATATAAAACATTTTTCTATAATACCTTTTTCCTGTCGACCAATTATTTGAGGTTTTGTTTTGTTTTGGTACTTTTAAAGTTTTTCTTTATTCTTTCCTGTTACAGTGTGCATTGTGTGACATTGTATATGGGCTAAAATTTCTGTCCAGCCTCTAATGATAATGAACGTAGTTCTGAATGACATTTTATGCCTCTCCCTTATCATCAAAATGCTACTTTGATCTGAAAACATCCAGCTCCTTCTCAGGCTATGTGTCCATATGAGAGTAAAATTACTCTTTGTTTGTAGACAATTTAGGCAGAGCAGCGGAACCTTACTGATAGGAACTGGTCATGGCTCTGTGGTTTTCAGGACTTGTGTGTGTTGTTTGAGAAAGGAGATATTTGGGTTGTTTCAGTGTTTCATGCTGTTATTGCAATTTGGATGTAGGTTTCAGTGAGAAAAAGGCTTCATGTGTTCAGGGTGAAATTTCTGCAGAAAATGACATGGGAGACAAAGGAGGTAGGCAGACCGCAGGGTAGCCAGCAGCCTGTTAATCAGGAATGCCTTAAGGGAACAGGCCAAATACAGCTCCCAAGTTCAGGATCACCCAGAGGGAATACCTGATGCTGAGTTTCTGAAGTTCAAAACAAGTATTTTGATTACTAGGCAAGCTGTTTTACTAGCATATCTCACCATCTCTACTGAAGTTGTGGCAGTTTTCATATATTACATTTTCCTTGCAGCAGAGGCTTATGATGATCCACATAAAATGAAGAGAAATAAAGGAACTTCTATCCTTTACACTTCATGTGAGATAGTGAACTACTATGGGGTACAGGCTGTGTGAGAACCTAAGGAGTGTGATGAATTTCTCAACCTCTCTATGGCCTGGCGCTATTGAGATTGCCACTCTAGGAACAAAAATTCCAAAATGTCTTTGTACTATACTTTTCTTTATACTCTCATTGAAGAAATGTCTGTTTTCTGTCTTTTCTTGCTAGTTGAATATTCTGGGTGATGGGATGTGTTCGTGGTTTATGTCTATGTCTTTAATAGCAGATGCTATGTGAAAATGTGGATGTTGTCATTAAGTGACTAAATCATAGAATGGTTTACGTTGGAAGGGACATTCAAAGATCATCTAATTCCAAGCCCCCTGCCTTGGGAAAGGACATCTTTCACTAGACCAAGTTGCTCAAAGCCCTGTTCAGCCTGACCTTGAATATCCTATGATTCTGTTTCCAGGGATAGAACATCACAACTCTAAACAACCTATTTCAGTGCCTCTCCACCCTCATAGTATAGTAAATAATTGCTTCCTTATATATAACCTAAGTCTGCCCTCTTTTAGTTTAGGTACCATCTTAAATTCACAAGAATAGTAATCTGTTAGCATGTAAAATTTATATCATTATAAACCTTATATTGCAGTTATTATTTGAGTTTCTGTTATTATTATCATCATTCCTGTTAGTTGTCATTTCTTTCTCCATTTTACTTTCTTCTCGTCAGTTCTGGCTCAGATGCTGCTTCAGTTCTGACCGTACTGGTAGACCAGTGGGTGGAAGATATAATTCCTGTGACTGATGTTGCATTCATGCCGTCAGAATTTTATAGAGCTAAGATGAGGCTGTCACTTCAGAAAGTTTTTCCTGAAATACATACCTGAAATATGACCTACTAAAGTGAATTTCATAATGTTCCCTTTTTCTAGTGTCACAGGTGGGGATAGAAGAGAAGTTACTGTCATTTGTCTTAGAAGTTCTCTTTTTATTCTGTATTTGTTCTTTTAATTTTTCATCCTAACTACATGTTAACCTTTTGGTGAACAGTAATAAAGCAAAATCATGTTAACTTTGCACAGCATTTGATTAAAAGATAGAGTTGGTTGGTGTCTTTGCTAGACACCAAGTTAGGCTGATGAGTGAGTGTATCAGATCTTGTGGAAGATTTTTGACTAACACTAAGTTTCCCTCCTGTTATGTCTAGAAGAGAAAGCATGACTCTAGTATTTACATGGAATAAGAAACTGTACTTCCTTTATTTTTTTGTTTGTTCTAGTTCAGAAGTTATCTGACTATGAGTCCAACTGCTCATTCCAAATATTCCCTAATATTGGTCTTAGTACCAGAGCAATTTTTCTTTGCAAACAGTCAGTGTTTTGATGGCTATAGAAATTTCACTTTGGCACATACACACAGTTAGGACAAGTATGAATTCTAATCTTGCCTTCAAATTGGGAATCCTTGCCCTGGTATCATAGTTCTGTTCTGTTCAGCCTTTGATATTTCACTTTTTACCCCAGCCCTTCGTATACACAGCCTGATATAAGAATAAAATGCATTCATCATTGAGTTCTTGAATGAGTGCCAAGTTAACAATGTCATACATGGAGTATGAAAGTGTGTTTGTGTAATATACCTACTGTGTGTCAGGGAACATTGTCTTGACCTAGAGTTGACAGTGGAAATGGTATACCACTAATTTATAGAAGAAACTCTACAGAGATAGTTTACCCCATAAGCCATATTCCTATATTTTACAGCGATATTGTAATATACCTAAATTTTTTTAATTTAATGGATTTGTAGGTATTTAATAATTTGAATATAGTAAAGGTTTGTTAATGTTCATGGTCCTTAATTAACTGATTGAAAAAAAACCCAAACAACAAACCAAACATGTATTTGAGTCTGTCATCCTTCATAGGTTCTTTTCAGTGTTTAGTCATCTGGAAACAATAGTGCTAAAATGGAGGAGAGACCCAATTCTATAATGTCCTACAGTGTCAGAAGGAAGGGAGGAGGCTTGAAAGGGAGTTGTTATGATTTAACTGTCGAGTCAGGCAGAAGTTCGTGGCTTGGCTTGACCTTGAATATTAAGCAAAGAAAAATCATGCCAAATAAAATTTCCATATAGTATTTCTTTAAAGTATATTTGAATTTGGTTCTTAAGCAAACAACTTTAGTGGTGAGAGTTAATGTTTATTGAGTATAACAGAAAAAAGGACTATGATGATAAGTAGAGTTATTTAGCAGTTTTTGGTTTTACACTTAAACAATGTTTTAATAGATATTGGTTTCACTTATAACAATCAGTTCATGATTTCTCTTATCTTGTCCGCCTAGCAACATAACAGAAACACAGTTTGCTTAGAGCATAATTGCTTGTCTGTCTAAGCCCAGGACAGGAATATGAAAGCAATGCACTCTCTCTTGTGGGATAATGATACTGGATGTATTACTCTTCGGTACTTCTGCCAGTCTCTTCATTGAGGAATATTGTTACACCTCCCCTGTTTTCCTGCCTTGTGGCTTGGTGCTTTGGTATAAACAGATGTAGCTTGCTGCTATAGGAATAACTTGAGTGAGGAAAGGTGGAAAGGCTGGGAGATGAATTTGCTAAGACATCCATCCACAGTAGCATGTGTAATTTGAGCTGAGTGAAGTATTGATAGTCAAAACAGCCTGATTGTTGAGAGTGTTTGTTTTCTAAATGCTTGTCTCTCTGGGAAAATGCAAAGTCTCTATAAAAAGATGTCCAGGATTGCGATTTTAAAAAGTTGAGAATTCTCTGATGTCTTTCAGATTAGTAACTAACTACTCGGATAGTCCCTGGAATTCCTAATAAGGAAGAAAGGAAATAATATAATTATTTACAGGATACCAAATCTAGTGTGACTATAACATAAACCTAGTAGCAGAAAATTCAACAGATGCCTCCTTTTGATGTAACAACCCTTCATTGTTTTCAAGTTTAATATAATTTGAATAATCTAATTATGAACATTCTTTGTTGCATTCACAAATTGAGTAAAGGTGAATGTGTGAAAAGACAGTGTATTTCAAATTAAGTAGTATTTTGGGGATAGAAGACATAATGAGGAAATTCTTCACAATGACGATGGTGAGGCACTGGCACAGGTTGCCATGGGAAGTTGGGGATGCCCTAACCCTGGAGGTGTTCAAGGCCAGGTTGGATGGGACCTTGGGCAGCCTGGTCTAGTGGGACGTATCCCTACCCATGGCAGGGGGGTTGGAACTAGATGACCTTTAAGGTTCCTACCAACCCAAATTATTCTATGATCCTGTGACAAAGCAAAAGGTAAAAAAATAAATTAAATATGTAAATTTGGTTTTTTCTCCCACTTTTGAGAGCCTGACTCTACCTCCCCTCATCCAGCTAAATTATGTTAGGCTAAAACATTCTTTACTCATCCAGACAGGTTCCATTTCTCTGTGTTTCATTGTCAGCCCATAACTTCCAGTTCAATGCCTTTTTCTCTAGCACCACTGAGTTTAGGTCTATGAAGATGAAGAACATTCAATTTGAGATTAGGAGATTCAATGGAATTTTTTTCCAATCCCTTTTACTCCTTCACAGTCTAGTATTTTCTCTTGATTTTTCAGTTGCTAGGGAAAATGTCAGAGAAAGATTTCAATGTGGATCTTGCACAGCACATTGAGTAGGATAATCACTCAGTCAGTCTCAGTTTCCGCTTTTAACCACTAATTTAACAACTAGTTATCTAGATCTCTCTCTCGTTTCTCGTTCTCAGAGAAATGAGAAGAGACAGAGACCCATTCCTTAACAGATGATGGTGGATTCAGGAATGCAGAGTATAGAAGAGCAGTGTTCAAATCACTGCACAGCCCAATACCAACAGTGATGTGAAGCTAGATTTTCAGTATCCTAGGTGAGTCCCCTGACTTAATACCCTCTTAAGTATACGTCTCTTTTTGTGATTTTAAGCAGAAAATCCGTTATGATCCCTTCAAACCTTTGCCAGTCAAAAATTTTAATAAGATCCTTTGGATAAGTCTAATGAATCTACATTCTCTAAATTAAAAATAGCACCAGAAAATTCCCCCAACTCATCTAAACTTCTTTGTGGCAAAGTGTCTTTTACATCAAAGAAAAATGCATGTGGAAAAAAAGGGTATCTGTTGATTGGTATCTGTCATTCTGAAGTTGTTTAAAAACTAGCATTAATTAACACTGAAAATGCAAATCTGAGAAGTTAATATTTTGGTACGGCAGTTTCTTGGTGTAATGGTTGATTGTAGCTCCCAAGTGACTTTGCAGTTCAAATGTTTCACATCATACTCTGCAAGGCATCTACAGATCTATGATACTAAATATGAAGTTACTGCTGTGATAGTATTAATTACTTCTAGAACTTCATTGCTTCAGAACATACCGGCTTGAATGCTTCCAGGGTGATGGAGTCTTCCTTGATATAGAAAATTTATTTTCCAGAGTGAGATTATGTATATAGCTTCTTTTCCTTACTGTCTCTTCAGTCTTGATTAATTTTTTCTGTTAAGGGAGTTTCTAAATGTTATTCACAATCAATAGCTAGCTTACTCAGGAAGATAAATGCTTGGTTACTTCTTTCTAGGTAAGAGAGAAAATTATGTTTTTGGTGCAAATAGCTTTAGAGTGTCCTCCCTGTGAAGGAGCCTGACTACTTGAAAGAAGAGTCTTCTAAAGCTCCCTCTGTTGACTGTAAAGAAAATTTCCTTTGAGAATGACTTCTTTCCTGAAGATTTTCAGGAGCAAAAGAAACTTCGAGGTTTCATTTGAGCCAGAAATTTAGGTGTAATTCTGTACAAAGCAGAAATGACATTGCATTGAGAAATATACTTTTGAATTGCATTGCACTTCTGCTGTAATAGTGATTGTAAGATTGCATGACTGGTTGTTGTTTTCTCTGTTGTGCTGCAGCAAAATCTATTCTGGCTGTGTCCAAACATTACACAAAAAATAGTACATGAATTTCATTGTATCAGACCATCAGTTTCCTGTTGTCGGTTTGGGTGGGGGGGGGTTTAACCCCAAGGTGACTGTGTTACTGAAAACTGATTAACACAAACTTTCATTACAATAGCTAGGCTCTTTTTGTCAAATAAATACAAAGCAAAAGCAAGGACAAAAAGGAAGTCTTACTAAAGAATTAGGACTTCGGTAGCTTACACTATAAAAATCATCTGTTAATTTAAAAAGTGTATTAACATACTGGCATTTTCTCTTTCAACTTAAAGAAAATACTGTCAATGACAAGCCAATTAACCTTGAAGATTGTCTACCACTAATTCTGAGCAGATTCAGCTTCTCTTCATGTAGTCTGGAAATCTTATGCTTACTGACAGGACACTTCTGTAATCCTTAAGTTGCTACTTAAATTTTCTTTCTTGTAGTAGCATGTTTTTTTCAACTACCACAACTTTGAAACGTGAAGTAGTCCTCTTAAAAGAGGAAAAGTAGTTACCCTTTTAATAGATAGCTTTAAAAATAATGTTCTTGTTCACATGTCCATTCATTGAAACTGTGTTCTCACAGGATTTGGGAATAAAATTGGAAGAGGAAGGACACGTGTTCTTAATCATTGTACAAAAGAAGGACTTGTATAATCTTGACAGAGGCTAGTTTTCCAAAAGTAACAAATTAAATCTTTTCATTCCATAGAGGGAACATTCTTTAGAACTCTGTTTGTTGTAAATGTCACCTTTCCTCCTTATACCTCCTGAGATTCTGAACATTAATACAGATAAAATTGCATGTTAGGCTCAAAGACAAGAAGGAATTTGAGGAAATGAAAAGGGTGTAGCAAATGAGTTCCATAATAATAATAATAAAAAGATTGTTTCTATGAAAATCTTAAGGGTGGCAAGAGAAAACACCTGTAAATTAATACACTTCTCAAAACTGGATGTACTTCTTGAAAAGTATCTTATGAAATTTTGCACTGCCTGGTGCAATGACTAGGTGAAGAAAGTCTAAGCCTAACATTGCTGCTTTCTGTTGTTTGGTACTTGACATCCTAGATTCTTATTAACAGTATCATTTCTCCTTCAGTCCTTCAAAATTACTACTGTTTCCCTGTCCTTGTTTGGCTTACCCTAAGCACTTAGTGACTGAAAATACAGGTTCTCTCCTCCCCCTCTCAGTACTCTAACAGGAATGTCTGTGAAAGTTGCAAGACTCCTGATCTTCCTGTGTGAACCAAATATGTGTGGACAGTGTTGAGTTACATCTGAGAAGCATGATTATTCCAAAAGCTGGCTTTCAGATTAGTAGTTGGTCCTTATTGTATGACTGTAACCACAGGAATATATTTGGAAATATGAGCTGTCAGAACTGTGTTCTTGAAAAAGGCTGATTTTTGAAAAGTAGAGTAACAAGAGATATGACTGGGCTTATTTCTTACTGAGATCATCAATCAGAGGAACAGTATAACCTTAGTGTTGGAGATCCATATTTATAAGCTTTCAGTTTATGTATAACTGGTCTCATGCATCAAAACCCATAAAATGTTAAAGACCAGATTAGCCAATAAAGTACATAGCTGGGTTAAATTTGTTATTCAGTGGGCTTCCTCTTTTGATTGAAAAGCAGTGTGTATGCTGTTGTGAATGTCATAGAATCATAGAATCACCAGGTTGGAAGAGACCCACCGGATCATCGAGTCCAACCATTCCCACCAATCTGTAAGCTGT
>WAAB01021102.1:1532-17753 GCA_013389865.1 Piaya cayana | reverse complement strand
CTTCTTGTGGTGAGGGGCCCAGAACTGAACACAGGATTCGAGGAGCGGTCTCACCAGTACTGAGTACAGAGGGAGAATAACCTCCCTGAACCTTCTGGTCATGCCATTTCTGGTAGAGACCAAGGTGCCATTGGCCTCTTGGCCACCTGGGCCATGTCTCTTGCAGGCTGCATGCTAATAGCACTGTCTCATACAGAAGGGTTCTTTAGTTATGTCTGGAAAAGTTTCTGATCTGCTGCTTCATATATACAGAATAGTATCGTATATTGATGTTCAATGCAATATTAAACTGCTCCTGTTAGAGGTTCTTGTTAGCATTAATGTTTTGATTTATTTTCTCTCAACTGCACTCTGCCAAAAAATCATAATATAAAAATGGCATGTTTTAGTAAATATAATTTGGATATGCTTCATTTCTATAATTTTATTATTTAAATGGATTTAGTGTGTGAAAAAAATAAACCTCCATCTTGTTACATTGCATTTTTTCCCTCACTTGCATTCACAGGGCATATGTAAGCTTGAGAAGAACAGCCCTTCATAGTTAAAGTTTATTCACTCTGATGATAATGAATGAGCATTTGTACTGTGGTCTTTAGATTTAACTACAGTATATCTGTAAACATAGCCATTAATGTGTTTTCTTCTGGATTCTTAGATACACAAGTAGGAGGCACATATGTGAAATCTTCCAAACTGGTAACTTCTTATTGCAATTGCTGCCTCATTTGTTATCTAAAATGCAATTAAAACACTATATGGCTATACTGTTCTAAGTTCTAATCCACTTAAAGGAAGGGAGACGACAGCTTTACTCATAGTATCTTGACATGATTCATATTCCCACTTCACTAATTCACACCCTCTTACCTAAATGGCTTTAAAAACATACTTCTACTGATTTCCCTTGTTAACGTACAGCCCTTCAAAATAAGAATGAGAAGTTTAATGGCCTAAATACGGTGCAGTCCTGTTTGAGAAGCCTGATTTATCCTCTGTGGTTCCTTTTTTAAATACTAGTATTTCCTTGTTATGCCCTTGGTATTCCATAGCTGTCCTTTTTAAGCACTGAAGCAATTAGTTTTGAGAAAGCTGATTCTTCAGGGTCCACTGCTTTCCAGCCTTTCATTCGCCAAAGCTGTACTTTTTAATGAAGTTGTTTCATCTGTGTTGCCAAACACTAGAATTTTGCTGCTTCAATTCTAATTATCTCTGCTGGCAAATGCTATGTTTTATTAAAGCTGTCAAGTGCGCTGTTCATTAAATATCCACAGTATATGGTGCTGTGCACACAAATTAGATCAGCTCTGCTTCTTGATAGATTATGAAGAAGTCAAATATTTTTATATAAACCCCTAAAATCAAGTCTAACAGCAATCAATGATGACTGAGATAAGTAAAGCATACCTCTAGCTTCTTGAAACCTAGTATCTTATCACTAACCAGCTATGATACATATGTTAAAACTCTAGTAGAACAGTTGAGTGTACAGTTTGTAAGATTATTCATTAAGAGACCATTTCCTTTCCTCAAGATATATACATTGCATCTTGAATTCTAGTTGATATGTGTTAAGAATAAGATAAGCTTTGTTACATAGGCTTTGATGTAAGTAAAAGCATCAGTGCTAGTCTTTCAGTAGAGGGTTGTATAGTGTAATTGATCTTCATTAAAAGCAAAGATGGATTCTTTTTAATCTTACTAACCTGATGAGTGCAAAAATTTGCAACCATAAGCAACTACCAACTTCACTTTTAATTGCATATCTCAAACAAGAATTTTACTAGATGTTTACTTCAAATATATAGGGCAGCAATAGAAATATTGTACTCGCAAAGGAAATATTTGAGTCAGCTCTCCTTTTGGCTCTTGTGGAAGTTTCAGTCTATGTATCTATGTTATCTTCAATAACACAAATAGTCATTCTTACTTTTAATGTATTGTTTTCTAAATGTTCTTTTGGAGAATTAATAAGATATTGTGATGATAGACTAACAGATATACATATTGTTGCTCTTTTGAAAAAATGTTTTTCTTACCCTTTAGCTGTCTGTAGGAAGTAACTTCAAATTTATTTTTTAGTACTACAGCTTTATGGTATCTCTTTTCTGTATCCGTTACCTTATCTTTTGATGAATGTAGTGTTTATACTTTCCAGCATTGCTTTTAAATTTATCAGGCTGTATTTTCATCTTTCAGAGGAGCAGATATTTATTGTACTCTTTACAGAAATCATAAATAACATCTTGAAGTGCTGTGTAAAGTAAATAGAACTTTGGGGCTCTTGGAAATATTTTTTTCTAGGGTTTGGTAGGAACCTACAGTCCTTCAAAAGACAGTGAGCTACTCTTCTGTGTTTCTTGTCCTTGTGATCTATTTTAAAGTGCTCTAGTGTGAATAGAAAATAAAGCCTGAAGTTGAATAGAAGGCCGTATATGTTTATATATTTCATTATCTGTTAACATACTATACTTTATCATGTATATTTCAATGTATTTACAGGAACTAATAGCGTTTGATTTTAGGTTTTGAGTGCAGAAACAGAAATTAATGCTCTGAAATCAACCATCTGAGCCTCTACCTGTCAAAACTTTTCCTTCAGTTAAATGTTTAAAGGAAAATATTTATTCTTCACATAGCATAACCCTTTATACCAGTGTAATAATGGACTTCCCAAAGTGGCATTGAAGGTACATTTCACAGTGTCCTGAATTTTATCAGACCAGTCAAGAAGTAAAAATCAGGATTGTCTTAGTTAAGAATTTATTGTAACCAGTTGTATGATATTTCCAGGCAGGAATTCAAATACTGTGGCTTATTCTAAGAGCAGTGCTGTTGACCTACTCCTGGCCTAACCCCAGAAAGTGTCTTATAAACTAGAGATATCCCTCTAAATGTCATTCATAGGTTGACTTGAAGTGAATTTTTGGAAGAAGAGTAAAATATGTTCTTTGTGATTGCTGCTGGCTAACAGTCAAGCAGCCTAATTCTGTGCCGGCTATGGTATTTAGATGGTCAATAAGATTATCTTGAAGAAGGATAGATTGTTGTTCTCAAGCATACATCTGAGACAGAAGGTCATAAATACCTGAGCAAAGAGATGTAGAAAACAAACTATTCTTGGCCACCGGTGCTCATCTCCTAAATGAACTTTCAGGGAGAATGTTCCTTTGATTGTCATCTCAAATACTTAACACAACTTCAGGTCAATAATCTTTTTTCTGGTTCAACTGGAAAAACAGTTTTTTTCAAACACCTAGTATCAGACAGGTAATGGATCAGAACAGATGACATATTCTGTGGCAGCTAAATAGTTGAGTGATATCAGTATATGGAGAGATTTGAGGGGAAAGGGAAGCATGGAAGTCACCTACGTGCATGTGGAAAGTCCAGTACATGAAATATGACAGGTTTTTCTTAATGATCTTATTTTCATTTTGTCTATGTGTTTCTATTTGGCTTTGAGTCTGAAAGATTGGACAATGTATTTCCTGAACTCTCTAGGGAGATTTGAAATATATTCAAGCTTATATGTATATCTAGATACACATTTGGAAAAGCTTTTCCTATTTTGGCTTCTTGGAAGTTATGTGAGTTACTACTGTGGCTAGTGTGAATAAATAAGTACTTTGATTGCAATGACTTGTTCACTCTTTTCAGGTTGAATGTGCAAGTGTGTTAACTAAACAGAGGAAAATAAATTTCTTATAAACCCTGATGGAAGCCCTTACCAGTATAGTCTCAGAAAACTGTGAAAAATCACTGAAGCAATCATCAAGCATAGGAAAAACACAATAAGTGATGCAATTCAATACAGAAATAGGTCTTTAATGTACATGTGAAACTACCATTTACTTATGAACATATGCAAGCAAAAATGACAAATAGATTCCACAACTTACTGTGAATTATCAAGTTGAAACTGAAAAAAGTAAAATCAATACCATTAATAAAAGAAATACTATGCAAAGAGAAGTATTCCTGGTTCCTAAAATATGGAGATTAGGTTGATAAAACTCTATGCCATTTCTAGCAGTCCTAAAAGTTTAGAGCTATCTAGGAACTCTTTCAGTTCAAATGAATGTAGAAGACTTTTTCTAAGGTTTTAGACTGACTCCCTGAAATTGGTATTCTTTACTAAGGTATTTGGCTGGTTTTCCAGTATTTTAAATGTTGGACTTTAAGAGACTGAAAGTGTTGCTTTTGTATTGCTGCATTTTTTAAGGGAATAGTCATCTTCTAAACTCAAAAAAGGAGAAGTAGATTATTTTTATTTTGAGTTTTCTCTGTTTTTTTTAATAGGAACACCAAAAGAGTATACTTGGGAATACAATGCAAACTGCAGTCACTTTACTGAATAACATAGTTGCTAACAAAAGCACAAATATGATGTTACTCTTTGAAGAAGGTAAGTTGTCTTTATCTTTGTTATACTTAGCACTATATGAAACTGTAGACTTGTATGTATTTATGTTCTATAGTGGTTGTTAGATAATCACATTGTAATTGACTTGTATTCCTCTTCACTTTATCTACCTCCCTTACTATTTGATTTTTAATTTAGCTTTTAGAAAGTTGCTTCTCCAAGAAAAGTGGTTACAAAAGAATTACTGACTGAATGTTACATTATGCCTATGAAGAATGGCTTTGGAAAGGAGTGGGCTAGAACTCTGACCATAACAGTGCAGACACAGAGAGCCTTTGAGAGTTCTTCCATTCCTCAATGCTCAAAATTGTGAAGAAATAAGTTATACAATATTTCTACACTTTTAAAAAAGCCTTGCTTCTGTTCCAGTCTAGTGATCTAGACTGATGGGGTGGAGTCCAAACTGACTGCAGTGTCTTAGTATACAAACCATTCCATACCTTCATTTTACTTTATTTTATTTTTGAAGTTCCTTGTATTTTGAAATTGGTTCTGGTTTACAAAATGACGAGAAAGTTTCTGCTGTTGCAAATCTTTATAAATTTAAAAACTTGTTTAGGATTGTGCACATTGATAGTGTCACTTTTGTTTATCCTTAATGAGTGGGCAATATGCAGCAATACAGATCTACACTATTATTTGTACTATTCGTATAGAATAAATCAAAGACACAGACTGCTAGCATAGTAGAATATAGGATACTCCAGAAGCAAAAGGCAGAAATTTGTATATAGAGGCAGTAAAGAGACTGCTAAGACTATTGTGAAGCCAAGGGTTGGTTGAGTAAAAAGTTTTTCAGAGTCTCGTAAGACTGAGTGGAGTGTGGGAAGGTAACAATCAGAGTGTACTTTTTCCATAGTTACCTCATCAGAGAAGGAACCAGATGATTAATGGTTGAAGCATAAACACTGATGGTGATGAGCAAATTTGGAGAATTGGATCTGCCTTACTTATGTGTTTGGAGAAAAAAAAATCAGAACACATTCTAACCTAAAACTCCATCAACATTAGCAGCAGTGGTCGTGCCCTTATTTTCATAATTAGCTTGGCAGTTAAAGCACTCACTCAGAAAGTGGGAGACATGAATTCATGGTCCCTTCTAATTTGAAGGCACTGGAAGGACAGTGGCATCATTTAGGAGATGAACTGGAACTTGACATGGTAGCTAGTAACACGTTCCTCTCCTCTGTTTGAAACAAATCCACTCTGAAGTTAATGGTGTGAGAATAGGGCTGGAAGAAAAAGGAAGAAGAGGAAAATACAACTGAATTGGAAAGGAGTGATTCATAGGATTCTGATTATTTGATTATTTCTCAGCAAACAGCTTGTCACGCTGGGAGTTGCTTGGGGCTTCTTGAGGTTTAGATGCAAGTGCTGCTTTTCCTGTCTTTGGGTTTGTTTCCTTTGAGTTGAGCAGAATCCCAAGGCAGCATTGCTGTGGGCTGCAACAGGATAAATTGTTAAAACTGCACAATGACATTCAAGGAAGTTAGCTCAAGTCCCACAAGCACTGTCATCATATAATAAGGATGTCTCACTCAAAATAATATGTTCTGCCTTTCTGCATGGCAAATTAGATGCAAAACTATTAAACAACATGGCAAAACTACATCCATTCCCTAAGTATCTCCTCTCTATCATCTCTCAGAGCATGTTCACATATACTTTTTATGCTGCTGGTAGTATATCAGTGTTCTTTTACTTCTTATCTCCTCCAAAAATAAAACACATCTCTTCCATCTTACTAGTGTCCAAATTAAGGAAGTGGGATGGAAACACTGTTAAAGTCTTTTGTCTTTTCCTTTAGCAATGTTAGAAATTATTCCAGTAAAATTTGCAGACTATTAGTGACTGGATGACACTAGCTTGGACTCACTAAACTTCAGCTTCCCAACTAGCATAAACAGTACAGCAACCAAAAATCTCAAATAAAATGTCCCTGTCTTCTCTCGTTCCCCTTCCCCACTGGCTAATCTTCCGAGTACTGGAAACCTGGATTTTGGTCAGGTTTAAGGGAATAAATGTCAAGTAAAGAACTTCTTAAATTTTGTTTGCAAGAATGTTGTCAGAACATTGATCTTGTAATTGAAGACTGTAAGAATTTCTTTAAATGAAAAAGGGAGAAAAGTTACCCCATACAAACTGGAGGACTTCTTATCATTTTCGTTACCAACTGCAAATATATAGTGTTCCCTACAACAAGAATGTTAAACTTCCTCCATCACTCTGATGTTCAGCTCTGTGATTTTTAAATGAACGTGATCTAGTAAAATGGACACTAAGCTACTTCTTGCCAAAAAGGAGTCTGGTGTCCAAATGGAAAAGCTGAACATGAGTCAGCAGTGTACCCTTGCAGCAGTAAAGGCAAATCAGAACTGCCATAAGACAGAATAACTGGAAGATTGAGAAAAGTATTCTCTTTTATAAGGCACTTGGAGATTGCATCTGGAATTCTGTGTTCAATTTTAGGCTTCAGACTTCAAGAAAGTTGTTGACAGACAGGAGCATGTCTAGAGGAGGGCAACCATGATGTTTAGGAGGGTGGACCATATTGTGTGTATTTCTAGCTTTTGCCTGTACTTTTACATGAAGTTATTCCTTCCCAAGTGCACAACTTTGTATTTGCCTTTGTTAAACTTAATTAAAAGTTTGTGTCAGCCCATTTCTTGAGCTTTCTGAATGTTGCCTCAAACCTTCATCATATCAACTCCTTGCATCATTTCAATGTCATCTTCAAACTTGCTGAAGGTGCATGTTATTCTGTCCCATTAACATTCTGTGCCTAGGCTGTAAATGAAAGTATTCAACATTCATGAGCTATTATGCTGCCTTAAAAAAAATTGCTGAAGACAGAGTGTTATGGGTCATCAATTTCCCTTATTTCCCCATTACAGTGTGATAATTAATTAATGTATATAAGAAGCTTTAGAAATTAAAACCTTAAATACTTCCTAAACATTATAAGGAACTCAGGTTAGGGGGACAGTCCTGTCAAGGTTTTTGGTTTCCAAGAGTCCAGATATTAGCAGTGGGGATTTCTTTCAGATTCTGTGTCAGCCTTTCTTCAGTTGCTAAGGAACAGTATTTTTATAGGCAGATCATTCAGAGACTTTTATCACTGTTTCCTTCTGTGCCTGTTCCCCTTCAGAAATCTCTCATGTTTAAAGGAGTTCTAAACCCACCTTTTTAATGGGTTGCAACTTACATGTTGAACGTTACCCTTTCTCAAGGAAATCTTCCATGATGGCACTTGCTTCATTACTACTTCTGTGATGTCATATTAACAACAATTATATGATTTTGCATTTCAGCAACTTGCATACAGGATGGATTGTCTTGCATTAATTTCTCTCTCCCCTGAACTGTGTCCTTTTGTGTGATGATGCATCAGACATGTAATGATAACCACATTTAATGTTTAAAGATGAAACAGAGAAGAACATGTGCAACTAGAGTCACAGAGGAAATTTAAAATGGCCTAGACTTATGTTATCAGCTGTTAAACATTTGTTCAGTTAACATTAATGACAATTTTCACTTAAAAATCAGAGTGGAATAATGTGATTGAGTTTAATTACTGAAGGTGGCATTCAATAAGGAGACTGGGAGTAATATATGGGTCTCTTGTTAATAGTTAAGGTGAGATACTAAAAAGCCGAGGCAACGGTGATAATTTTTAGCATTTCTTCTAAGAGTATGAGATCTACCATCTTTCTGTCTGTCTTGGCTTCTGTCTACCAGTCTCTTACTTCCCTCCCTTTCTCCGTGTTTTGAAATCATTGAACAATTTTAAGTTAACTTGTGAGACCAAAGAGGTCCAAATATACAAATTATGCATTCGTTCTATGATAATGAGTAGCTGAAGGAAAAAGAGAAGTTTGTAACACTGAGTTCAATAGTTTCTGGGTCAACACCTGAGGAGGTTACCTGTGTAATGATCCCACAGGATCATTCAGTGCATGGGAGGAGCTCCCGCTATAGCACATGCGTATAGATGTAGGGTGAAGCAGTGCTGAGGTTTTGGAAGTAGGGAAATGGAGTCATCAGTGACAGGGATGGTGTGTTATTACCATGGAGGTAGGCAGGGGTAAAGGGTGCAAATCTGTAGGTACTGTGAGTTCCACTGGTCATGAAACAGCCAGCTATGTATTAATTAGTACTTGTCATATTAGAATGTTTAATATTTGTTGATTATAAAATGAACACCTGGTTCTAGATGCCAGAATCATCAGCAATTAAGCAGATGTTGTAGGACTACTGTAGGTGAGTAATAAATAGCCAAGTGCATCACAGTACTTGGTGAAATAAAACTCTTGAACTCTAGTACATTTCACAGTTATAAAAACTCATTATTTTGCCTTCAGTTCAGGGGGTTTGTTACTTTTTTTTCTTTTCTTTCTGGGTTTTTTTGTTTGTTTTTCAAGTACTGTGTACAAATTAATAGAAATAGAAATTAATAGAAAATGTTAAATCATCTGAATTGTCTGTAGTTAGCAATGCTTTCAAACTTTGAGTCTTGTTTGTCTCTGAGTCATGTTCAAAAGCAAGGAACTTCTTTATTCTAACTGTCACATCATGTGCATTTTGCTTATAGGAAGAGTTTGGACATAGTATGTTGTGATGGTTTGAGTCAAAACTCTCCCAAAACCCTCACAGNCACATACACACAGACCAGCAGACCGACATCAACACCGGAGACAAGAGAGAAGGAAGATGGAGCCGGAGCCGGAAAAGGAAATGTCCCACCCCCAATTACACCCTGATTTACGTAGAAAAAAAGTTGCATGGAATACTGGGAGATGTAGTTCTTCCTCAGCCACAACCTGGCTATTCTGAAGGGGCCAAAATCAAACCATTACATATGTTAAAGTGTAGAAAAATATTTTTCAAAGGCTTTAGCTGCTTTATCCAGATCCTCATTCTGAAGAAATGGACAAAACAGATTCTTGGAAAATAGATCTTATAGGCTGCAGTGGATGACTTCTGAAAGTCTGTCTGCAGCTATTTATTCCTGATAATGTCTCAAATTTACTGCATTTATATAAATAGCAATTTTCAGTATGTATAAAATGTAATTCCAAGTCATTCTATCTTTAGGAAAGGTTTCCACTGTAATTCAAAGCTGGTCTAGTAAATTGCTTGCAGTTTAGTAGTACTTACTTATGAATTTACATTTTTAGGTATTTTTGAATATCATTATATTCCATAAAAGGTTTATCTTTCTTTTTTCATGAGGGTATTGTAAGGAGATGATTTATGTATGAAGTTGTTTATATAAAGATGTTTAAAAACAGTTTTCATTATATGGTTCAGCAAATCCTAAACTTTATTCCTTATATATTAATACTGTTGAATATTGGGAAATAAAGCAAAAGTGAGGTTGTGGGGTTTAACATCTGGAACAATAAAACTGGTCTTCAAAAACTACTCCTTGTTAAGTGTAACAACTGTTATTAGTACATGATACTTCAAGCAGTTTGAATGAAAATTGAAGTTCCTAAGGAAGGGCCTTTAGTGGAAACGTAGAATGTCAGCTACAGTAGCTGTTGTATCCAATATCATATTAAAAAATCACAGTAGGTGCTTTAAGCCGGGACAGTTAGTAAAAAGGAAGATATCTGCAATAAACTTTGTAGTCAGATCATCATAACTCATTTGAAAGAAAGATCAACCTTCATGGGTGAGGTATCCTCATTCATCTTGTGGTCCACTGCTCTGACTTTTAGTCAAATGTCAAGAGATTAATTAGATTTCAAATGTCTTTGTATATTATATTGTTAAAGTTTGTTAAATATTACATATCCAGAAAGTGGCACTCATGAGACCAACATCCAACTTGAACCATTTTCCTTAAAAAAAAAAAACTACATATAATGTTCTTTAACCTAATCATAGGTAAGTGCTAATGAGTTTTGAAGTCTCTAGATAGATCCCAAAGGTTTCTAGCTCACTTAAATCTATGAAGGATATTCTTCTACCTTTCACTTCCTCATGTATGATTGTATTTCAGCTTCAGTCTCCAAAAGGCATTTGATGATACTGCCCATAGGGCACTTCTTAAGAACAGCTTCTAGCTAGCTCCCAAGCCACCTCTCTCTCACCTGCTAAACTGTCAGTGTTCATGAAATTAGACAGTAGACTGCACTAACTTGGTAAATCAGATCTTCCTTCCTACTTCACCCACCTATACAGCATTAGAATTAACTACTGTAAAACACTGAGAAGGTGTGTGGCATTGCATGGGAATTTGATTTTAGGAGTAGAAGTAAGGTGTTGGCTTCTGAGTTGCAGGGGTTTTTTCAAAGAGGGGAGAAACTAACTCATTCTAAGGCAGCAATCAAGAAAACAACTATTCATTAGTCATACAGGAAAAGTCTAGTTGCAAAGGAGACAGGAGTTATAAAATGCTGTAGAATACATTGCTTGAACTAATATGCCCTTCAAAAAACACATCAAAGCAAAGCAAATAAAACCCACAGACTTACTCTGTGAAGGAATCATGCACACATTCAGACTGGTTCTGAAGCCATTTACTGATTCCTTAGTATCCCCTATTTATTCCTGGGAGGCAGGAGTTTTCTGCAAAACATTTTCAACTAGGAATATTTGTTCAGTGACAGAAGATAGGAAATGCATTGTTTCATGGCAGTACTTTGTACCTGCTTATTGTACAGCACCCTAAGCAAATGTAATGCTTAGTTGATATGCAAAATATTGTGACTCTGGATCAGAAGATCGGCGGGGAGAATAAGTTAGGGAAATAATATGACTAAGAACATCCACCCAATTTTTCTGTATTTAATCAATGTTTAGAAACAAAATACTCACAGTTAGATAAATGTAAAGTAAAAAATGACTTAAAAATACAGAAAATAAATGCAGGCAGACTTGTATCATCCTGTCTGAGTAGTTGCAGATGTTGATTCTGTATTATTTGGATGTGATGGAGAAAATCCCTCAGTTAGAAGGTGTGCACCTTACAGCCTTTGCCATGCAGGGTGTAAGCCTTTCACAGCTCCCTACCAGTACTGTAGTAATTAGTTCAGCTCTTACGCACAGAGATGTCTCTATGAAGATCTAAAGACAGCAGTCGTGTGTCACTGTATTCATTTGAGTTACAGCTTATATGAG
Source organism: Piaya cayana (assembly GCA_013389865.1). Taxonomy (NCBI): domain Eukaryota; kingdom Metazoa; phylum Chordata; class Aves; order Cuculiformes; family Coccyzidae; genus Piaya; species Piaya cayana. The sequence goes on along the minus strand of WAAB01021102.1, from coordinate 6,196 downwards.
AAGTCAGTGGTGTTTGAGCCTGAAGAAGTCTGTTCTATGATGTTGTGAAGTTCAGAATGTTTTTAAAAGTATTGAGACATATTTTTGTGACTCAAAATACCAGTCACTCAGGTGGAAGTGTGTAACATCACATGCATAAACTTAGAAGTCAGGTATCATAAAAGGTAAGTGGGAATCATGTCAAAATAGCATGGTAGTAGTGAAGTCTTTGAGGAAAAAATAACCTGTGTCATCCTCTGATATTTAACAATACAGCCATCTGAAAAGGATGAAAATAGAAATGGTAATTGCTGTGAGAAACAGTTATTCCATTCAAGTAGAACCAAGCCTGTTGTTGTTGAGAGCCATACCCATAAGGCACAAAATGTCACAGCATGCTTGCTAAGACTTCAAAGGATAAAATAAGTTAATAAAGACTCAACAGGTTGTTACATCTTACCTTGCTAATGCTGTACTGTAAAAGAGGACTGTGGCTGGAATAGGCTTCCTGCTATTGTCCCTGTGGCCAGCTAAGCTGGTCATCTTGAGGTATAGCTGCCTTATTAAACTGCCTAAGGTATCTCATTCTAACACCCAACTTATGGCAAGTAAAGGAGTAGTAACAAACAATTCAAAATCTTTTGGTTCTATGATAGTCTAGTCTGAGAGGCTCTATGCAAAAATTTGATGATGTAAATGATCAGCTTAGTTTAATGGTGGAAAATTAGTTCAATAAATATAGTAATTTCAAAACATACATATTTCTAATATGCCAGGCATAGTAGATGTTTTTTTTAATGTCTCCAATTCCTTAAGCCCAACTTAGGGTTTTGGCTGAGCAATTACACTGATTGATAATGTTTGGAAGGAGAAAACATTTGAGAAGTGAAATGTTTGTGTTAAAATGTAAGGTATTGATTTTTGTATCTGAGGATATGGATATCTGAAGTTTTCTTCATGACAAACTCAGGACTCGGAAAAAGAAAAAAGTCTATAAAGCCTTATGTACCTTTTCCCTCGCTTATTCGTGAAATTAATAGTTTTTCCTCACGTCTAGAGATTGTAGTCTTTGCATTCATTCTAGGTGGTGGTTTTCTTCAAGTCTAATGTAAGCATTGTCATTAGACATTAAGCTAGTATTGCACTGGAGTGCAACCCAAATCATATATTGGTACTAGTAGATTTGTTCAGTTTGAGAGAAAATGAATAACTAGGTGAAAGTGTAGCTGTCACATTAACTATAAATTAACTATTGATAACACAAACAATTTAAGTTGTTACAGATAGTTATGATGTCCCTGTGTAGCTTGCCAGATATTATTAATGAGCTAATAGATGATATTAAGGGTTGAAATTAATAAGGTCACTTTATATTTGGAGAGTGACCCAGTTTGAATACAGTTACTATTCCACAGGTTCTAGAGCTATCATATCTTTTTCTGTTCTAGCTATTAGAACTGTCTCAGTATGAAAACAATGTATCATTGCCAATTTGAGCTAAGTGTCATGTTGCAAAGGTATAAAGTACTATACACAAAATTAAACTACATTAATCATTACTCTGTCATAGAGTGGTCTTCAGATGCACTTATTTGATGGTAATGAAAGAAGTTAATTTTGTCAGTTGCTATAAACAAGCATCAGTTTTGGCAGGACCAGATTCATGTAGTGGACAGATAAATGAAATCTGAGGTTTTTTCACTGGTTCAAATAACGGTTTGGGCTTTCTTATTTTATTTTTTATGTTATCAATATTTGCCATAACTCCCAGGCAGCCAGATGGGGTTTTCCTATTCTAAGATATTTTCAGGAAAATTGTGGACTGAAAAATATGTTCATCTTACAAAATAATATGTTTAAACTGTCTGTGGACAGTTAAACTTTAAAATTGTTTTCTCTTTAAATCAGAAAGTTTATTATATCATAATGGAAAAACTAAATTTAGTGACACTTCTAAAGCCTTTTGAAAGTCTCAATTTGTAGACAAATACAAAGTTGAAGTCTTTATTATTCATAACTTTTCCTCTGATGTTCTTGTTTTTCCAGCTAAATATTTTCTCTTTTAAAAATTTTCCTTAAAATACAGTGTTTATGGGTGGTCTTTATTGTTTAACATTTTCTTTTGCTATTCAGAATATGATTTTATAATATAGTTAAGCTTAGTTTTTCCAAACACAGCAAGTTAAATTTTTATGTGCATTTCATATTTAAGAATTCATTTCTATAAGTAGATTTCTTTTGAAACCTAAAGCCACAGATCCCTGTCTATACATGGATTTTCCAGAGTCTTAAGTCCCTATGTATTCAGGTGAGTGTGTGCTTTCTTGTTAAAGTCATTTAGGCAACTTACCACTCCTTAACTGACAGTTTTTTCCTGCAGCATTTGGTCAATGCCCTGTAGATTTAAAACTAATTATATATATGTTTGTATCCATAGCACTATATCTACACATAGTTTTTGCAAATCATCTGTTCGGGGAGCCTCACTGATGTGCACTTGAAACCTCCAGTGAGGGACAGTGGTTATTTAGGCTGCTCTGACAAAAATATAGATACCCTTCTAATGATAATGCTTGATTTTAAAAAAATATATATCTCATAAATGTGGTACAAACTTGTCTATACACCCTTTTAAAAAATATAACTTTTTGTCTCATTTTACCTTAAGCTTTTTTTTCTAATTGGGCCAAGATTGTATTTATGTAAGAAGGGTTTATGAAGACAAATGTATCAATGAAGACGTGGATTTCAGATCTGAGTCTTAAGCAAGCAAGCCAGTGTAGCTTTTCATTTAAAGAGGCCGTAACTTGATAAATGTTGGTGGTTTTTTGTTTGATAAATAGGATTTAAATGTTTCCATAGATGTCCCCACACTGTTAGAAGATATTGCATCAGCTAACTGTGCCGTCTTTTTCATTGGGGAAAAAGACATGTGCTGCCCTTTAAATTTTTAAGATGAATGGGTAAGAATTAGGATATCTTTTTAAAGCCTAAAACACTTTTCTGTCTTTTAGGAGATTGTACAAAATGAGAAGATATACCCTCCCCACACCCCTTACTACCTACCTTTTCAAAAGATAAGGAAAAAAAGAATGGAAACTTATTGTTCACCTGCATCTATTTAGTTTCAACTTGTCTTATCTTTCCTGAAGGCCATTCCTTCTTTGCTTATCATATTGCAAGTTGTTTACTCAACAACCTCTCACCCCTATTCCTGAGAGACATGGCAAAAATCCAGTAAAGCAGTAAAGTGTTGTTAATGGATTTATTCATGCTTTTGACAGATCATGTTTCCTAGCTAACATGCACAGATTGTGACATAGAGCTCTTTAGCCAACGATACAGCCATGAAATAGGACTCATTTCCCTGGATGACAGCAAAACTATTGGTATTGTATGTATTGCATAAAGATTGAAAAAACAGTAAAATTATCCCAGATGGCTCAACAGTCTTTCCAATACAATAAACCTGCTGTGTCGTTTTCACTGCAGAAAGGTATTGCATATTTTGATCCCACCATCTGACCGAGAATGACATGAAGTATAGGTTTATGCCATTATTTATCTTGCAAGAACAACATGCTTGAACTGTTACTATAATACATTTTCTTCAGAAACTACATTGAATATCGTTGAGTTCAGAGAACATGTGATTCAAACAGCAAGACACTATGAATTTAGAGGCAGTGTTTTGACTATACTGTGAAGAAAAGTCGTAGCAAGATAAGGAAAAGACAGATACAGTACCAAAAGGAACAGATTATCAAGGCAGATTCAGGGGGTTTGACACAAGATACAGAAAGAAAAACATTGCTTACAAGATTTTGCCTGCCTAGGCTAAGGATCAGGCAATCACTCAGACTGAGTCTGTGCATTACAGGATCAGCATGGATACAGAGATACTTGGTCTGGACTGAGGGCAAAAACTGACAGGGGACTGGCTCTACCTAGCAGGGTTTTCTACCCTGCAGAAAAGCCAGTGTTAATGAAAGGCATGCACATGGTCATGCTTGTAACCAACTACAGTAGCACATACACAAGGCAGTAGCTGACAGCTCTTGGCAACAGCCTCCTAGTTCAGTTCCATCGGGCTGGCTGGTGTTGGTGCTGCCTGACACCCTGTATCCCAGCCTGAACTGTAGCCTGCTACCCCAGTCAGATACAGTATTCTGGCAGGATGACTTGTATAAAATGTTTGACCTCTACTTACTGTGAAATTGCATGTCTTGAAAACTCAATTGCAGACATCTCTCATTCCTAGTATCTACTCCATGCAGCTGCTCTCCAGTGCTTGCACAATTTTTGACTGTACATTTTGACAGATCTTAATTCCTCCATTCTTCCCATCAGAGCAGTTTTTTACTCCAAACTCACTTGACACAGGCTTCACTTTTTGTAGCCTACTTCCAAAGACCCTCTCCTTTAAAGTGCAATCTTTGTTAAATCTAATTGGTTCTATCTTTCTGAAAATGTTGCTGAGCAAAGGCAGAGGGATGGCTTTCTCCTGAGCTGCTAGGATCTCCTTTTTGAAGAGCTCCCAGCCCTCATGGGCTCCCTTGCCCTTGAGTACTGCCTCCCAGGAGACTTTGCCAACCAGCCTTCTAAAGAGTTCAAAGTCTGCCCTCTGGAAATTTAATGCTACCGTCCTGCTAACCACCCTCTTCACTTCGCCTAGAACGGAAAAC
>WAAB01021101.1:4187-57876 GCA_013389865.1 Piaya cayana | reverse complement strand
TTTATGTTGATTCATTTGAACATGTGTTTCATAGGCTATAATGAAAAGGAAAGTGAGTAACCATTCAACAACTCCCTCCTTATGAAAGCCCATATCACCAGTCCTTGTTTATGTTTAAGGCTTATACGTTCAGAATGTGAGGCCGTGAATCTTCAGTCTGAACACGTGAAATTTCTGAATCTGAGAGCGTTTTTCTGCACTGACTCAATGCTTTCTTACTTAGGTTCAACATAAAAGTGCAATTGCAGATTGTAGCAAGCTTCATGCTCACTGGTGTTTCTGGAGGTGCAAAGTATGCTCAAAATGGACAACTCTTTGGCCGCTTTAAGCTCACTGAAACACTTTCGGAAGACACTTTGGCTGGACGGCTGGTGATGACCAAAGTCAATGCTGTTTATTTATTGCCTGTCACTAAAGAGAAGTCAGCACAGACCCAAGGAACCAAAGAGAAGGTTTATGAAGCAGCTATTGAGGAGAAAACAAAGGATTATATCTTCTTGAGGGTATCCAGGGAATGCTGTGAAGAACTTAATCTTCGGGCAGATTGTGAAATGCAGGTAAGTCTGAGTAGAAGTGCTTTTGGTACAGGATCTAGTTGCATTGCTTCTGTTTTGGTTCCACCCAAGAAAATAGCTTGAAGATATGAAAAGATATTTTGTTATTCATCACCATACACAGAAAGCAGGGCACAGATGAGTGTTTCAGACAGGTGAAATCTTTTAATATATCAGTAAACATATATTTACACATGTAGAATGTGTGTGCATATGGAGTCTTATTGGTTAGGAAAGAAATTATTCTTCTTGCATCTACTCATTCTTTCTTTGTGTCCTTGTGGATTCCACTAGGCCTGAGGTGAAATGAATTTGTAATAAGGTCTGTTGAGGTTACGAATGGGCCATGTGCTGCTTTCTGTGCCCGTATCAGAACAGAAGGAATATTGTCCTTCAGTGGAAGAGTCTTCAGCTTAAGAGCATTTGCTTGGTGATGGTGAGGGTAGGTAGAAGGTGAATAAATGCGTCTATTGTGTTTCAGTATAATAATACTGGCTTCCATGGCTCTCGCTCTGTTGACACTTATATGCAAGACAGATGTTTCTCTGTTTTGGAGGCATTCAGTCTCAAAGGAGTTATAACACTTTTGCTAGAGCTGGGGTTGTTTAGCCTGGAGAAGAGGAGGCTGAGGGGAGACCTCATTGCTCTCTTCAACTACCTGAAAGGAGGTTGTAGAGAGGAGGGAGCTGGGCTCTTCTCCCAAGTGACAGGGGACAGGACAAGAGGGAATGGCCTCAAGCTCCACCAGGGGAGATTTAGGCTAGAGATTAGGAGGAATTTTTTCACGGAAAGGGTCATTAGGCACTGGAACAGGCTGCCCAGGGAGGTGGTTCATTCGCCTTCCCTGGAGGTGTTCAAGGCACAGGTAGACGAGGCCCTTAGGGACATGGTTTAGTGTTTAATAGGAATGGTTGGACTCGATGATCTGATGGGTCTCTTCCAACCTGGTGATTCTATGATTCTATGATCAAGCTTTTATTTACTTTGCAGTTAATGTGAAATAGATGAGGATAGTGTTTTTGAGATATTGTGTAGTTTGAAAACGAGACAGTGCATGAGATGTAAATACCTGCAGAAGGCAGAGCTCTAGTTATGTTAAATACTTGAACTCCTCAGCCATCCCCAGTGTGTGTCTGCTTTGGATCTTATTATTGATCTTGTTACCACAGAAGTAACCTCAGATGAAGGGTACTGGAATTGCTTGAAATGAGTGTATTTTCACCAAAGGATTATCTCCTCCCATTCATTTTCTTTTGGATGAAACGTATACAAGAATCCTAATGTCTTAATTTAACGTGGAAAATTGGTCTGGGAAGGCTTATATTGTTCTGGGCTCTTGGTTTTGTGTTTGTTTTCTTAAAACAATAATTAAACTTACTAATTGATTCTATCAGAAACTCCACTGGAATGCAAAATGAACTGAGGCTTCAGTGACTGGCTTGTTTTTCTTTGAGTCTCTTATAAAACTTTGCTTGAGGCAGCAAATTTATTCTGCATTAAAAACTGGGTCCTAAAGTTATTTGTAAAATCATTTAGGACATCATACATATATCAGTGAACTGGTGGTCAAATCCTTAATGTGTTACCTAAATTTTAATGAATTCCAGTTGTCAGGAAATTTCTTCTGATTAAGTATTGACTGAAAATTTAGGAAGGGGTCCTCAGGCTAGAGCTGAGATGTATGGTGTTTTTATTAAAGATGCTAGAAATCTTGCAGTTATCTTCAGTGGAGTCAGTATTCCCTATGTGATTCTTAAAACATTGAAAAAATTGCATTTATTTCTGTAGGTTTTGGATAAGGTGGGTGGTTTGCTGCCTTTCCTCATCTAGTAATTCGTCTCAGAAACTTCCTGATCGCTTGTTTGCCTGTCTTAGCCATAATAAACACACAATTCTGCTTTTATCAAGTGCACCGCTCATCAAGGTGGGATGGAGTAAGCTGGTGCTTTAAACCTTCTTGGCTGCTGCTCTTTTTGGTGACCGAACTAACATGCGACTGTTTTATTTTTGGAGTAGTTACTGTCTTCTGTGTCCTCTTCTGTGAAACTGGCAATGGATTAACTTCCTCTCCCACTGTTTTCTTATTGTGGAATATATATTAAAGCAGGTTCTGTGCCTGCCCTTCGCAGATGGCCTCATTCACTACTCTGTAACAGCAAAATACAACTATTCGATTCATTCCAAACTGGATTAAAACCAAACCCAAATCACAGGCTGATAAAGAAAGTGGTGAATGCAGGTAGATATTAAGAGCTGTTTAATGCTAGGCGCCTTGCTTGTGCTTCTGGAATGGTGCTCAGATGAGCATCCCAGTTTTTCTGCACCTAAATTATCATTATTATATTGGATGGTCTTTTGTTAGCTGCGGATCTGTCTGAAGAAAGAGATTTTTCCTGTATAGATCAAACTGCGAGGTTGGGACCGTTGCCATTTCCACACATCTGCAGGAAGTTGTTGGACGGACAAGTTAGTACAGGGTAGGGATGGGTAGGACAGAAGGAAGCTTGAGGTACCACTTGGACATAAACCACACGGTGGAACAGTGGGGGGAAAAAAAATTCCTTAAGTGTTCATATATCCTATTTAAGGAAGGTTTTCCTAGCAGTTGCTTCAGTGCACTCCACGCTTCATGTTGTACAGATTTGTTACTGCCCTTTTCAGAGCTACTGTAAAATGTGATCGTCGAGATGAATTATTTAATGTCTTCATATCTGCTGGAGACTGAAAGTTAATGGCTACATTCTGTGCTGATACAAGCAAACTTTGTTTATTTACAGCAAAGCTAGTGTTGATTTTCCCGTGCTACAGAATAATATGAATATTATAATATTTAAATATACTGGAAACCAGAGAATGCTAAGAACTGTTTCTTTACCAACCCCTTTGAAGGAGACGATCTTCAAATAGTGAACATTACAGGTGAACAAGGGTGTTACCACCTGTGTGATCCCTGTGGTGGGAAGCAATTCTGTTGGTGGATAAAGGAGCATCAGCTTCAACAAGGAGGCTAAATAGTTCCTCCAGAGGAGGAATTTTCCTCCACAGGAGAAAGTTCATGAGAGAAGTTGATGTGGCTTTGAATGAGGCATGTTTTTAGAGAGGTGGTTGTCTCCTTTTCTAACTACTTCTTACCTTTTTCCCCTCCGAGTTTTCTGTCTTGTTTTGATAACTACAGGGTCTTCTCATACTAAAAATTTGGTGTTGTTTGTAGTATATAAGGAAAACATTTTAGTCCACGAGGGCTTTTTAAAGTCTTCATGTAAGTTGTCAGAAAAGAGAATTACAAACATATATTCTAGTATTGCTTTGTGTGGTTTGAACATTTGGCTTGGTTGCAACAGTTATTATGGGATTAAAGTGTGATTAAGTAATAATGGACCTATTAGGAGAAAAGTAATAGATCTAAGCCCTGATTTTTGCTTTGGGCAGGAGGGTACATTTAGAATGACAGCATCACCTCCATGGCAATGACACGGGGCACTTGACTGCTGCTTTGCCTCGTCTCTTCTCATTGCGATAGTGCTGAAGTACCAGCTTTGGCTCGTCCAGACTCACTTTCTGCTTTTCTCACCTGTTGATTTGTGACACGGAACTACCTTATGTAAAGCTGGTGTGAATGCTGTCAGTCAAGTTGACCGTAGAAATTTTAAACATGATTGACGTGCTTTCCAGGTAAAAGAGGGGGATTTTCCAGACAGGGTGCAGGACCTCAGCAGTTTGTCAGCATGCTCGCTGTGTTCCTTGTAAATCTCGGAGAGGTACTTACTGCTGCTTAATCCCAACTGCTCATTAGAGTTGTAGCAGAGTCATTTAAAAAATATTTAGCGACAGACAGCAATGCTTTGAAATAAATCGAAAAATATGTGCGTGTCTCAAGTTCTTCAGCAGCTTTGGGTGTTTTTATGCTGTTTTATATTAGTGCAAATCAAATTTTCTTTAAAGGCTATGTTCACATGTGGTTCTTTGGCACAAAGCTCTGATCAGATTAATATGGTTTTGGAGAGGTTAATAACTGCAAATTTAAATACATGTAAATGGTAATCTGAGCGAACTGGTTTTGAATTGTTTCCCCAGGAGCTGCTTTTATCTGGTGTTCAAATTTAGAATGTAGTTTTTCCTCTTTGCTCTTTTAGTATATGTATGTATAAACTAATTTCCCTACGCATTGTTCAGTTCTGAATGTAATCAGGGACGTTAACGTGCTCTGCATGTTGTTTCTGGCTTTGTACCAGAATTTTGTTGGCATTATTTTTTATTTACTAGCATTAAAACACAAATAAGTGAAAGAACAAAAAAATGAATGTATTGATAAGCAACTAATTGTTACAAATTAACTTTTGGAGAGTTCTAGTAATTGAACATAACCGACATGTTATATTATTCCAGAATGCTTCACTAGAAATAAATAACATTAGGGTTTTATTTCTGCTGGTCACACATCTGATTTATACCATATGCTGATTGGAAAAATTGCTTATCTCTCACTGCTTCAAGCTTTTTCTTACAATAAGGGATGGAAGTCTGTAATTTTAAAAACAATGGTTTAGGACAATAGTATTTTCCTGGAGTATTTTTATGTCCTTTTACTTTTTTTCTGAAGGTACGGTGCAATCTAATCTTAAAAGTCAAACAACAAAATTACATTAGAGCAAATGCTGTATTTGTCTTTGCTTCAAAAAAAAAAAAGGAGCGAGTTAATTTATTGCAAATCTCTTGATCGAATGGTGTTTGTTGTTTTCTTCTGAGAGGCAGTAGTTTGCAGGAAGATAAAAATGTATCATGTGCAGCAGTCTAATGAGTGTTTTCTAAATTAATAATTTGTGATTTGCCTACTCATTTATTTATTCATTTTGTAATGCAGGTTGAACTTCAGTTTCAGTTAAATCGCTTGCCCCTCTGTGAAATGCATTACGCCTTGGACAGGATTAAGGACAACAGTATTTTGTTTCCAGATGTCAGCATGACTCCCACCATACCCTGGAGTCCCAACAGGTACATGAATACAAACACTTTGCTATCAAAATTGTATGGTAATGCAGTCCTGAAATTCTCATAACAGATGGCTGAAATCTGCCCTAGAACGAGAAACATGCCTCGCTCTTCATTAATGGTGAGGGCGGTTCAGAGGAAGGAGTGAAACTGTTCTAAATAAAACAAGAAAGCTGATCCTCCGAGGGCTAGAATCTGTTGATTGGTTTTCCCTGCAGTTGAGCTGTGGTTTTATCGGCATTGCAGTTGGGTTGTGGCTGTAGAAAACATGTCTGCTCTTGTTATTTACTGTTCTGCTGCTCTTCACCGAAAAATACATGTGATACTTCATAGGAATGTGAATACCAGTTATGAGGGGTTTGCTTTGCAGGATCTCAAACCTGCAGACTGCTGCAAGGAGGGATCCATCAGTACCGTTTGATAATGAGCCCAAATTTGGATGTATTGCTAAAGGGGACGACTAAAAAAGGTGTGGGAATGGTTCTGGGAAGGACCAGCACTTGCAAACAGTGCTGAGATTCTTTGTATAGATGCCTTAGTTTCCTTTATGAAATAGAACCCCCGATGCTATATAAATACTTTTAAGGGAGCATAAGGCTGATGCAGTAATGCCATGAAAATAGGTCATCTGCAAGAGGAAACTAAGGGAAGAGAAATGTGAGGCTGAGTTGCTCAGGGAGTATGGGCAGTGTTCTCACTGCAGGGGGAGGGATACAGAGAGGTATGAGGTGTCTGCACTTAGAGACCAGGGAAATGAGAGGAATGTGGAACTGATAGTGTGTAAAACATGGGAGGAGCCGTGCGGTGTCGGGAAGGTGAGAATTAAGGGTCTGATTGTGATGTATTACGAATCAGAAGATAGCTCAAGGATTAAAAAGAAAGTTGATCTGGCCAGAAACCTGAGACAGCGAGATAGTGTGAGATGAAAATTACTGGTGAAATTTTGGTTTGTCTTTGGAAGTGTAGGAAGAAAGAGATGTTAACGGGGTGGGAGCAGGGTTCTACATGAAGATGCTGCGTGCATGAAAGCTGTTGCAGTAAAGGCAGAAAGAAGGGAATGGTTTGCATGGAGTTATACTCAGAGCTAGTTGAGGTCACTGGCAATCTTTTCACTGACTTGACTGAGTTTTGAGTGAATCTTATGAGGAAATAGTGTTCAGGAATAGTTAGGAAGTAAGCAGTGGTTTCAGTAAAAAAAGGTAAGTAAGGTAGAACTTTGTCTTCTCTGTTTTATATCAGGAAATTTACAGAAATGTACATATTGTTTATGTTATAATTGTTCTGTGTTTTCATATGCATAAAGGAAATATACAATGGTTGTAGTTGAATTTAAGTAAGTGTAATGAGTATGTTTGATTCTGTCTGGTGGCTTGGTTTGCCCTACCTTGAGATTCAGTATTTCTGACTGACTCCGAACTGTCTGTCCCTCGGTTTTTCTTTGTTGTTTCACATCCCTTTCAATTTTCAGTGTTTCCTAGAGTCTCCTGCTAGCTGTTTGTTCATAGGCATCTTAAAAGTTAAGAATTCAGTCAACTCCCCCTTGATTTTACTCCCTGTTGACAGCTACTGAACAGAAACTTTCCCAATCTGTAAGCAGCACAGTGCTTGTACCAAAGCAGATCACGTTACTGAAGCACAGCCACGTGCGCAGCAGGGACAGGTGGTTTTTACTATGCGTGTCTACTTCTAAATCTGTCAGTGGCAATATTAAAAACCACATTGATAAATCTTTAACCTCTTGTGCTCATTGGAATTTTCTGAAAGCATCTTCCTCTTAACGCTGGTATCACTAGCAGGTTGCAGCAAAAATCCTTTCTTTAGATCGCTTTCCCATTAGAGGTATGTAATCTCAAATAAAAGTAAAGAAGTGCTTGTAGTTAATGGGAGCCATTAGTTTTTTAATTGCCTTTAGATTTGATTGAAAGTAATTTTTACCAAGCCCTGAGGTTGTGTCACTGCTGACTTTAAAGTTGACAATGTAAACGCTGCAGGGAAGAAACATCCCTCATGTTATATTTTGCATAGAAATAGTAGAAAATCATTGTATCTCCAGTTGCTTTTGTTACCAGGTGGTGGTACAGGATATACTTCATCTAAAATGTGAACTATGCAGGTTAATTATTGTTGTTAGGTGAGATAATATAAATTGAGAAGTGGTCAGGTTCCTTTTAAAAAATACAACCGGTTGATTTATAGTAAGTGTCAATGCTTTGTGATTAAAGCATGCAATTGTTTTGCTAGATTTGTTGATATGTTTCCATGAGCCTCAGAATGACACAATTGCTACAGCAGCATATAGGCTCTTCAGTTTATTTAAAGCTTCTGAAATCTTGCCTCGTTTCATTTCGGACCGGCTGGATTGCCATCGCTTCTGTTTTTCAACTCTTACTTCCTTTTGTACAGACAATGGGATGAGCAGTTGGACCCTCGACTCAATGCTAAGCAGAAAGAGGCTGTTCTGGCTATCACTACTCCGCTTTCAATACAACTGCCTCCTGTTCTTATCATCGGTCCCTATGGGACAGGAAAAACCTTCACTCTGGCTCAGGCAGTCAAGCACATACTCCAGCAACAGGATACTAGGTGAGATGGGGCACTAAACAAATACAGAGTGATACGTGATTAGCAAAGAAGGTGTATTTTTTTCCTTTTTACTTAAATGGAAGTAGAAAATAGAAATATAGAATTTCTGTCCAGCTTAAAAGCAAACAAGACCCAAGCCATCCGTCATTGTTTTGAATTATAAAGTAATTTTACAGTCTTAGCCTGTATTTGCCACTTAGAACAAACTAATTAAAACTGACAGTGTGTAGAATGAGTGATTTGCTCAACGTGAGAAGTTTTGCAGTGTGCTAGATAATAAAAGCTGTTCCTTACTTAAAATCAAGTCTAGATTAATAATCACAAAATAACTATTGCGAAACTGTTTGAACTTTAAATCTTTTTATAACAGAAGGATTTGAGTTAAGGGGCTGAATCATGCCAACTGTGGTAGGTTAGTGACTAGTTTCATTAAGAAAAATGTTCAGGAAGATGGCCACTGTTTCCTTTTTTTTGTATTCTACTGCTTTGAATTGTTTTCTGTTTCTTCATTGCTTTTTTATTTGCACCATTTATTCCAGCAGGATTCTCATTTGCACCCATTCTAATAGTGCTGCTGATCTCTACATAAAGGATTATTTACATCCATATGTAGAAGCAGGCAATCCCCAGGCAAGACCTCTCAGGTATTTTTTTAAGGCTTCTTATGTATCTATAAAATATTATTCTTAAGAAAAGGTGTCTATAAAAAAGGTTGAAGAACTTTTAAAACGTAAAAGCATATTGGCGTTACCAGCAGTGCTTTTAAAAACATGAACTAAAAGGAACGTGAAACATTGTCTCACGTAATTTTGGGTCATTTGTTAAATAAAAATAAAGACATCCTTTTTTAAGCTTTTATTATTCTATTTGATAAATGTGTCTTTCCTAATGAGGAAACGTTGATATGCTCCTCTAAAAGCTACTATGATAAAACAAATTGAACTTTTAATTGTATTTTAATTGCAGAAAGTTTTGACTCACACTTCTGATGATAATTTGGAAACTGAGGCTACCCACCCCTCTGGGCTTTTGTAAGAAATTGATGTCATAGGAGCTACATATTTAGAGAATCGTGTGAAAATAGTTTGGCCTCTTCTGATAAGTCAGTTTGAAGTCATTGTATACGTGGTTAAATGTACTCACCCTGCGTGTCTTGGGGAAATTAGTTAAGGAAAAAAAAATGAAGAGGAGGTGACTTAAGAGCAAGGAGGGTCAACTTGCACAGAAATAGTTAAGGAGGATTTATTTATGGGCAGAACCCACTCCTTGGAATATTTTATGCGGTAATCACGATACATAATGTGAACTGCTAGCTCGATGTATATTTTATTAAATTATGGGAATGATTTCCTGAATGCCAGTGGGTGAGTTTATGGTATTACTAAGAAAATGGCTCTGTATGTTTACTTGTTAGCTATTAAAAACCATCCTGGACTTAAATTTTATGCCGTGTCAGTAAAACCAATGAAGTTATGTGGAAAGGCTGGATCTACAATGGGTGTAAATTCTCTTAGGTTTGCTGGCTTTAGTTGCCTTGTGCCATCGTACAGACACAGGATGGGGCAAGGGAAAGAAGGCAGCCTGGTTTTGAAAAGTTCCCTTGTATTTTAACACAGGTTGTCTCAAGGTGATTTGTAAACCACTTTGTGATGAAAAGCATAACGGTGTCTGAATTTTGTGTTGAGGGAAAAACGTGTGTAATTGACAGTTTCAGCAATGTTGAAGTGTGATTTCACAGGGCAAGGAGGCAGATACAGTTTTATTGTGATTGCCAGGCTTTCACTACCTTCTTTTAGAGCTGTTTTCAGCTATCTAGTCCAGTCTCAGAAATTCTTATGAAAAATACAGAGAAGTGTGGGTTTTGTTCTTGTGGTTAAGACACATATGCGCACATACTTACCAAGAAAATTACAGCACATAATTTAAGTCGCTGACTGTTTGAATTTCAGCATAATTGTCACGGTATTTGTGATGAATCCTTCAGAAAGCGCTGCTGTAGATTGTGCGACACTGTTCAAATAGTCACGGCACTGCTGTGAAAAGTTAAAGTTCTAGAAAATGGGGGAGGCGTCTCTGGAATTGTGTATATATTTATTGATGTTTTCAAATAACTTTAAAAAATATTGCATGTATTTGAGAAACATGTGTTGCTTGAAAGCTAACTGCGTGTCGACCTGATCTGACAGGACTCAGAAGGTCAATTTATCTGAAGTGATAGCTTGAGCTATGTGAGACTCCTAGCATAAAATTAATTATGGATCTGTTACCTTGCTCATTGACTGCTGTCAAGGTATATTTTCAAATTAAAATCATTACTGCTAGTTTAAACTACTCTGAGCCTCTTGCAGTATTTTAGAGGAGACGTCAAGTAGAGTAGCACTGTTGATTATGAAAGCTAGATTCTGCTTGCCGAGTTTGATGTGTTTCTATGGCTGAAAATGCCTTCAGATTTTTGTTGTCCTTATTTACTCTACAAGTGATGAGTTGGCTGAATAGTATCCTTGCTACAAATGCTTCCAAAGCTTAATGGGAAGCACCATATTCATTTTGTTTTTAAAGCCAGAAAGCTCAATTATTTTACATTATATGAAGAACTTAAATAGGATCTGTAAATTTCTGCAGGCAAGACGTACACTAGGTAAATTATCCGGTCAATGATGTGACATAAAAGTTTGAAACCTAGAGTTTGGGGGTTTTTTTGGTTAAATATCATGTTATAAATTGATGTGTTTCCTAACAAAATAACTATCTATGCTCTTTGGAAAATGCAAAGTCAGAATAAGTGTTTCTAAAAGAAAAAAACCCCAACCCTAACCTAGAGTTAGGAGGAAAGAGCCTTTGATTGAGTGCCTCTGTTAGGTGCAAAACCACTTGATTTTAGGTGTGGAGAGGCAGGCACCTTTAGATGGTGAGTCAGAGCAGGAAGAGATGGTAATTGGTCCCAATTTCTGAACCTTTTTACTCTGTTGACGTGCTTGGCTCTCTCCACTGACTGCTGGAGCCTTCGGGAGGCGGGCTGCTGAGGTAGGCACTGCAGGGAGGTATTTCAGGTTATCACCATCTCCTAAAAACTCCAGTCAAGACCTAGGAAGCAGACTGCAGCAGTTTCTCTGTATGTTTCTGGACTTACAGTGATCGAGGTATCAGCTGTTTATTGCTGTTATTATACTTGCATATTTCAGATTCAGTTATATCTATAGGCTGGTTTTGTATGTAATACCAGGGGAAAAGGAAGTGTGTTAATACGTGTAGTATTTCAAATACTTCTACTTCTATTCATTCCTAAACATGTTGTTGCTATCAGTTTAGCAGTGTCAGAAAATAAGTTGGTTCTGTTTAAAATACCTCAGCTGAAACCTCTCTGGTTCATGTTTAAAATATTTTGATCATAACGAAAGTGTAAGTACTGCATGTATCCTGACAGCAGGTAGGTTTAGTGTGTCACTACTAGCTTCAGGAGATACCCAGACTATAAAAATTAATTAGAGCAAACCAGAGTTTGAATTAAAAAAAACAAATCAAACCAAAAACCCAACAGGTTTTAAAGGACTGTTGCCCTTTTTTCCCAAATAGCCTGCAGTAAAGTTTTAGTACTGAAAACAGTATTAATTTCTCTTATCAGATTTTGGGTTGTAAAATAAATGCCTCTTTAGCTAATTACTTCTTCATGTGAAACTCTAGTTTCTATCTTCTGCCATCCCCAAAGGAAGATTGATTAAAGAAGTTAACTTTCAGGTTTTAACATGGCTTCTTCACATGTTTTCTGCATCACAAGGGACGTGCTTTTTCATGAGAGCAATCTTCTCTTTGGAGGTGGATCAAACAAAATGGAAGAGGGAAATCAGGAGCTTTTAAAGTTTTCTTTAGGCTTCTTGGGGCTACTTTGTTGTTTTGGGTTGTTTTTTTTTTAAATGGTCTTCTAGCAGAGGCATGAAATGAGACTGCTGGATTCTTTCTCCTTTAAGCTTCTGTGTTCTTTTTCCTTGAGGGATTTCAAGTGACAAATAACTGCACGAGATCTGAGGAGCTGGGATGGGAGTATATCCGAGAAGACTTCTTTGGAGCACGTCCTGAAGGGAGAATCCTGTCCTTTTATCAAGAACTAAGAGGAGTTAGAGTTTTCCAGCTCAGAACAAGGAAAAGAAGTTTTGAAAAACTTAAGTTTAGTCCCCGTTCACTCTGTTGTGAGGAGTCGTGAGAAGTTGTTGTTTTTGTAGGGCAGGTCTGCGAATGAAACTCTGTTTAGCCTCCCTCAGAAGTTCTGACTCAAGATTACTCCATTCTTAACTTGTAGAAGTGTGTTGCGAGTGATTTAGGAGCAATCCCAGCCTGAAACATGGAAATGATTGTGAATCTTAATTANGTTGGTATTCAGATGCTTTGCTTATGCAGGTATTAGGGTTGGAAGGTGTTTAGTCAGAACTTAAGGTTGTGTTGCAGGATGAAACATTACGATTTCTGTTAAGCTGGTAGAACCCAGCTTTGTAACAGGCTGCTCTGTCTTTAAGGAAAAAAAAACCTCTAATAATGAAATTACAGGAGATTTTATTAGCCTGAATTGCACCTAAGAAGGAAATATGTTGTTCAGTGCGGCTTACTTATATCACGACATTTTCAGAGTAGTCACATCTGTCAGGTGTTTTTATGCCATTGGAGAATAATAGCTCTGGGATACCTGTTTGATCTCACATCAAAATAAACGAAATTAATGGGTAAGCAGCAATGCAGTTTGAAATTCTGTCAGCCAGTCTGTGAGTCACACACAGTTGAATTTTTCCAATAAGACAGTGCATGGTATAATAATGTCTAATAACCATAATATTTAGCATTTCAATAGCACCTTTCATCCAAGAATCTCAAAGTGCTTTACAAACATAAACTCACAATAACCTCATTAATCCTCACAGTACTCCTGTGGGGTGGGAGGTAAGTGTTGCCCTCAGTTCAGATGGAGAAACTAAATCCTATAAAAGCTGACTGAATGGCTGGAGTGAATAGAGCAGGGGTTATCTTGCTTCTGCTGCTTTGTTCTAGCTGTTAGGCCATGACTTTGTGTTGTTACATTGATGTAATAATAACAGTTTCTCAAATAAAGCTTTTCAGCTTGATGGCTGATAAGAAATAAATATAGTGAGGTGCCATTAGAAGGTTCTTGTTCTGAAAATGTCTCAGGAGCGTTTGGTTTGCTCCTGCACGGAAACCAGACTTAACTGGAGCTGCGTTGGCTCACCAAGTGTCAGTGTGGGTAGGTTCTGTTGTTAAATTGAAAAGCTGCTCAAAACACTGCGCTGTGCTTACACCTCTTTGCATTTGGACTTACTGTCCAAAATGAATATTCCCAAACTAAACTTCTTATACTCCTAATATAATATAAGGATATAATTCTCCTGATTTTTTTCCCTCATGTTATATGGGACTGAGCTGTAAATTTCAAACGTGAGTGGACGTGGGATGTCCAAAGGCCAGCCAGTCCAATCATCTTTTGCACTTAGGTGAATGATGACACTTTTCCAAGTACTTCATCGATGATTTGGGATTTGTAGTATGGCTGCAGGAGAAATTAATTAGAAAAATAAATAATGAATAGGTAAACCAAACAGCATGAAATCCCATATTTATAACTGAAATGAGTTTAAATTGTTTTTTTCTTAATTTGCTTTGGGAATAAATGAAAATAACTGTAATTCTAAATATTAATAACTGCACAGTAGTTTCCTGTAGTTTAAAGGTTCTGCTTTGGATTCCCAGTTCTTGGTACAGACGATAGTTTTGAGGAACACCCCATAGGGAAACCCTTTGACGTCTTTATCCAGATGCTTGGCGTGGTGCACTGTGTTTCTCTATCCCTCGGTAGAGTTATTTGTACTCTGGTTTCTGGGGCGTAGTCTTCCTCGTCTTCCTCGATCTTCTTCCATTTATCTAGACTGGCTGTAACATTTCATCACTTTCTGAGAAAAATTCATCGTTGAACTCGTGATACAGTGGTTAAAACTCTCTGATGTGTCATGGAGAGATACTTGAAGCTCAGTGCTTTGCTCGCAAATTCCCAATATCTTAGACTCTAGCCATCCTTTTTGACCCTGTTTTTTCATTCTTTTACACAATAAGCACAGCTATGGCCCTGCATGATGAAAAGATGATTTTTCGTGTTTGGTTCTTAGAAGACGTATAGTGTGTGTGAAAGGAAGAACAGGATTTTATTCATGTCTTTTGAATTTTTTTTCCCAAGATTCCATGGCTGCAGCTGAGTAAATGTGCAGATCCCTGCAGCTCTGTCACTTCCCAGGCAATGGGCTGTATTTATATTTCATCTGAGGGGTTGTTTCTTTAAAATGAGCTTACTAGTAGTTTACAATGAAATAGCCACTGATGTGAGGGTCACAGAATTTAGGCATAGGAAGAATTTATGGATTTCAGTGTGTGAATTAATCCCTGGTCACTGTTCGTGTGTGTAGTGTTGCACTGCAGCAAATAACCGAAGGTAAATCCCAGAGATCTTAGCTAATGATTCTGCACAGTTGTGATATTTTGCTCCCTGAAGATTACTCTTATTTATCGGAAAGCAGAATATTAGTATTTGAAATGTTAAACTGTCACTGTGTCCAAACCGTATAGAAAATAAGCCCCCTTTTTTCTTTTCTAGGGTATATTTCAGAAATCGCTGGGTGAAGACTGTCCACCCAGTTGTGCATCAGTACTGTTTGATTTCAAGCACACATTCCACCTTTCAGATGCCCCAGAAAGAAGACATTCTTAAGCAGCGAGTAGTAGTTGTTACTTTAAATACATCGCAGTATCTATGTCAACTGGATCTTGAACCAGGTAAGATCATTCCTAAACTGGAAGTGTCCATGCTTTGAGAACTATCTCCTCTCTTACCAGTGTCAGCTCCTCACCCAATTCTTTGAACTGTTAAAAAATAAACAATGCTAATGCACAAATAAACGGGCTTCTCTCTTTTTATTTTATGAATAAATGTTTATTACAAAGCTATAAACTGCTGGAATTCAAATTAACTGTTTGCTTATTCTGTTTTCTCCTTATTTAAAAAAAAAGGAGATAAAAAAGCAGTACTGGCTATGATCTGCTGTCTCTGAGATCCAAGAGGGAAAACTGTTTGAATATTATGCTCATTAAGGTCATTATTCAGTGGAGCATGTAAGCATAAATACATACAGAGAGCGTTTTTCTTGTTTCGTGAATTGTTTAGCTTTGCAAACAACTCCCACACATACAAACCCATGATATGTTAACGTGATACTTCCAGGGTTGTTTTCTAAACTGAAATATATTAGACTGAGTATTTTGGGGCAGAGGCTGCTTAGGGTTTATTAGTTTCTCTATCTCCTAATGAAATCCGCTTTTTGAAGAACATGGAATTCCTGTACAGAAGTCGATTTTTTTTTTATGGCTACGTTTAAGCATTTGTTGCAATGGAATAAGCTAATGCAGAATTTATGGTAAATATTTTCAGCTCTTTAGACGGAGGCAACTGCTTTGTTTGGCAGTGAGCTGTGTAGTCATGCCATACTGATGTGTACAGCTGTATGAAAATCATGTTTTCCAAAGAAAATGGTGACTTTTTATGGATGTTATCTTAATCGGATGGTACATTAAGTCCCCTAATACTTTGTTTCAAACCATAATATATGTCAATATGTAAAACGGCTTCTATTCCTATCCTGAATTTACATTTCATAAAATATAAGTCTGCTGTGGCCCAATTTTTTTCAAGTGCATGTTATCTAGTGCCTAGTTCTCCCCACAACAAACCTTTTGATCCAGTATTATCGTAAGATTGAATTCAAATTTCCCTTCAACTTCTGTTCCATTCCCCTCACAACATTCCTTAAAGCCCCTAACCAGCAAAGTGCTCAGCTAGGTGTGCAAATTTAGTGGGAAATTTAGTATATCAAATAGTTAATAGGACTCGAGTACACGAGGAAGTCCTTTTCATGGTCATTGTCCAAAGCTCTTCAAGTCTTACGGTGATGAAAACATTTTCAGATTTGAGAAGCCTCCCAAGGCAGGTCTGCCAGGAGACTTTTGGTGTAAGGAGAGCCCAGATAAGATACTCGTTTGACTTCATGGATATCAGAAGAAAGAGGCAGTTCTGTGGGTCACTGCTGATCTCGCTGGCAGTCACTTGACTGCTGTTGGTTGTGGGGTGGGTTTGAAAATTGCTTGTGTGGGTTCAACTACCTGCTAGAAATTAATTTGTGTAGGACGCACTGTTATTTTTCTAGTATTTGTTACTATCCGAATACAGAACTTCCAGTTAATTTTCTTATATTATTATCACTGTTTATTTTATCATATTTCAAGTTCCATTTATTTGCTGATATCTCTGTTTTATAGGTTTTTTTACACACATTCTGTTAGATGAAGCTGCGCAAGCTATGGAGTGTGAAACTATTATGCCTCTAGCATTAGCAAATAAAAACACAAGAATTGTCTTGGCTGGAGACCATATGCAGGTAAGAGCTGTAGACTTTTTGAATGTAAGATGCGTGATTATAATATCTGTAATTATATATTTGAGGTATTTATCTGCCTCAAATTTCTGTAGTATGTGAATACCTCATAAGCTGTTGTATAACTCACATTCTCACAGCAGCTGCTGTGCGAGGTGCGAGGCGTCCAGTATTTAAATTTCTAAAACTAGTATTAATCTGAAGTGAAACTCAGACTCAGAATCTGAATCATAGGTACTGGTATGATGAAACAGATTGGCTTCATTTCTGCATTCTAAAATTTGATTTGAAAAATCTCTCTCTCTCCTCTTTGGTTCTGTTTTTCCTGCTCTCGTAGATGATGTTTTTATTGTTAAACAAACCCAATGGAAGTTTAATGTAATCGTAATGAGGCCCCTTGGGGTTTAGTTTTTCCACAGACTCTCTGCTTAACTTTTTAAAATTGCATCACAAATTTTCATATTGTCTGATCTGTACTCTTGGTGGTGGTAACTGAACCATAAAGTGGTTGTCTGAGTAGCAGTGTGATGTCATCCCAAACACAGGGTTGGTTTAGGTTGTGCCACAAAGACAAAACATATTTAAAGATTCTTCTCTCGACATGGTTACTGAAGGTCTTCTTGTTCTTTTAAGAACATCCTGATCCTTTGTCACCTTTACAGTAGGGATGGGCATTTCTATGGAATAGCTGTGGTATGTGTCTTCCAACTATGAATTAGAGTAGTAGGAAGGTTTCATTTTTGTTTTGATGCGAAGTACGTATTTTGGGAGCATGAAATTCCAAGTCCACATATTTAGTTACATTTTCTCTGTGTGTGTGTGTCTATTACAGCTCAGTCCTTTTGTCTACAGTGAATTTGCCAGGGAAAGAAACCTGCATGTTTCCTTGCTTGATCGGCTCTATGAGCACTACCCTGCAGAATTCCCATGCAGGATCTTGCTGTGTGAGAACTATCGCTCCCATGAAGCTATCATCAAGTAGGTGTGAACTTTTTCACTGTATCATGCTTTTCTGTGACTGGTGGGAGTGAACAGAACGACTCTGAGCCAAGCACAACTGAATAACTAGGGAAGCTTTGTGTGTTTCTTTAATGAAAGCTTAATTCGTAGAGTAATTCCTTGTTATGAAGTAGAAACTCAGTCTGCTGGAAAGGAGACCAGGGATCTGTTAGGCAGATGCGTTACAGACCCCTCATTCAGGTGGGGTTGCTTTGGCTGCAGCACTTGAGCTCTGAGCAGAAGAGGAGCTAATTTTCCCTTTTTAACCATTGTGCAGGATATTCTAGAGGCTTTATATTTCTTTGAACTGTGACAGCGTTTTAGAATTTCTGGGGTGGATTACCTTGGAATGATAAGCTTTGTGCTATGTAAGGAACATATGGATATACAACTATGAGCAAAATTTGACCTATTTTTTTCTGGGCATGTTTCTTTCCTGTTTTTTTTTTTTATTACTTCTGTCAAGACACATTAATCAGTGGGTTTGCATTTTTATGCTATGATAAACTAATGGCTGCTAGTGTAATGAGCTCATCCATGAGCTGTGCTGGAAAGAATAAGTGCAATCATGGGGAAAAATGCTAAAGTTTAAATCCTGGCTCAAATATGTACAGAGGAATATTATGTTGGTATCCAGTCACACTAATTAGGTTATCGCTGTGTTCAAAGCAAAAGCAAAAGTATTTAAGTGCTCAGGGGAATCAAAAGTGAGAGTGTAACTTGCTTTGTTGCACAGCTTGATCCGTCTTCGTTTTATGGGCTTTGTAATTATAGAGTGAATGATGCTAAATTCCTTACACATTCCTTGAAAGGGTAAGTTTGAAATGAGAGTGAGTCTGAAAAGGAAGGGACTATTTCAGCTTTTGTGTAGTGATTGCTTCCACGAAATTTGCCTCAGGACAGTGACAGTTCACTTTAGCAGCTGGAGTTCAGGCAGTGGGTTTCTAGAAGGACGCGCTGTGTTGAACGCCAAGGTATGGACTGCAGAATTACTGCTGGGGCCAGTCAGCTCTCTAGTGATAGTCCAGTGTGCCTGATTCCACTGGTAAATACGGCTGTGTGAAGTGAAAGCTGCTTAACCACTCTGGTGGTGGTCCAGTTAGATCATTTCAAGTCTACTTTTTTTTTTAATAATGTGGATTTTCCCCTGACAAATGGGCCCGTGGCACTTGGAAGTAAGTCTAGGAAGATGGTGCATGGTGGGCTCATTAATCATACCTACCTAACTGAAGTGCGGGGACCAAGAGAAATTAAGGGAAGAACGAGCCATTAGTTCAGCCTGATTTTGGAGCTACAATTGGAAAAAAAACATCCTTGTAGAAAGGGTGTTTTATTTTCTAATGAGAACACATTACAAAGAATTAATTTGTAGCATAAATTGTTCATTTTGCTCATTAGTGGTGAGCTGCTGCAACTCTGCACAGAAGAGCTGTGGATTCTGCAGGATTGTCCAGTATAAGCCTGTCTGGTCAACAGTGAGTTGCAGCTTTTTGATGATGAGTTGGTAGCAGGCTAGATTGTCCGTGACCAGTTATTTACATCTTAAACTACAGTAGTTGGAAACCTGGAAGAACTCAGTGGGCCCACTGACTGCACAGTCTCCTGCTTTCATTGTCTTCAATTCTAGCTGTGTTCATCTTACTGCATACACAGAGCTGTATCAAAGAACATTAAGGATGGGGATTGAGCATTCCAAAGTTAGGCTATACCAGATTCACTAATTAATGAAAACCAGTACATGAGTTTAGCTCTGTAGTGCATACAGTAGCACACAGTACTTACAGTCCTGATACTGATACTCATCCTACCAATGCTATTCTTGCTGGCGTTTTGTCTCGTTCCATTCGATTTGCCTTCTTCCCTCCTGGTTTTCCCCATGAAAGAAATTCTTGCCTCATTTCTTTTTCAGTCGGACAGCTTCTGTAATGCCTGCTGCTAGCAGAGGAAGTGTGTTCTGGTTGGGTTTCTGATGAGTAGCAGCGTAGATTCGAGTAGAAGTCACGGAGGAAAAGCTTGCATGGAAGCTGAACGCTTGGCCTGCATTGTGCTCAGTGTGCATGAAATCTTTAGTAAATTTGTCTTCCAAGTTCAACAGCTCTTAGCTCCCTGTCTGGCAAGTCTGGGGAACAACCAGCGCCAGACAGCAAGTGTTCCTTTTGCCCGGTTTCAAGCCATCAGAACTTCTGAGCGAAACATGAGTGAGAATGTTAGTAACTCTGTCAGGCGTTAGATTAGAAGCAAATACTGCCTTTGAAGAAAAAGTGTTGGAGAAGCATATTTTTAATGCTTTCTGCTCCTTCTGTAGCATGAAAATACCAGTTCAGAGAAATCGCTTGAAGATGCCGAATGGCAGTTGTGCTTTCCTTATGAACTAGTTTGTGATCGCATATTTTATCAGTGGGCTCATATGTAGACTCCACATTTTATTCTGTTTTGCCTTGTTACAGTTATACATCTGAACTATTCTATGAAGGCAAATTGATGGCAAGTGGAAAGCAGCCGGCACACAAAGATTTCTACCCTTTGACTTTCTTCACAGCACGCGGAGAAGATGTGCAAGAAAAAAACAGTACAGCTTTTTATAATAATGCAGAGGTAATTCTTCTTTGCCTTTATTCTTGATTATTTTCTTGAAGCTCCTCTCTCCCCAGATTTATTGGTTTATAAATATACATTATAAATATATAATTGTCCTCTACTATGAGAAAGGAACATTGAGCTTGCTGCACACGAAATAGTGAATGTTGCAATTGTAGTAAACATTTCCACTAATTTATCATCTTCTTTTCCTTTGCAAATGGCAAGTGGCATAGAGTTCTCTCAGGCTGATTCTTCAGGATGTCTTTCCTGATAATTTTTCTGACAGCCTGATGGATGTATCTTAGCAACTGAGAGGAACTGCAATTTGAAGTAAAACTTACATTTCTTTCACTGTTGTAGAAATGTTCCCACTCAGATAAGAGTCCTCTGGAGTAACATTTTGTATT
The DNA here is from genome assembly GCA_013389865.1 of Piaya cayana. Lineage (NCBI taxonomy): Eukaryota > Metazoa > Chordata > Aves > Cuculiformes > Coccyzidae > Piaya > Piaya cayana. The sequence continues at coordinate 37,290 of WAAB01021101.1, read as the reverse complement.
TGCTTTAATGTGTTTAGGATCAGTAGCTAACTGATGGTGTGCAGATGAGATTTTGTTCTCGGTGAGAACCTGTTCTCACTATGTTTCACGTAGATTTCTTTTTATTCTTCAAGAATTACTTCCAGTCTCGTTCCTTCCCTAGAGTTAAGAAAACCCAAAACCCACAAAACCAAACATCCCTCCCCCTGACTCAGTAACGCCTTTTGTAGCGGAAGATGCCTTTTTCCAATTACCTCAGGTTAGGGAGGGGTTGACCCAACTCTTTTATTCCCCCACCCCAAAAAGGTGTCTTTAGAAATGACCTTGACATTTGAAGAAAACCAAAGAAATATCACGAGTTTTCTTAAACTTGCGAGGAATTGTAACTGAAGCGAGGTAGCAGGTTAGCAGGAGTGTTTGTTAGGAAGCACTGCAGGGCTATCTATGTTTTCCCCTTGTTTATCATGTGCATCAGGTGACCTGCACCAGTTTTTAACCTTTATGTTGTTATTATGCTGCACGTTTTATGCATTCTTTAATGTATTAAACCCTCTACTTAAATAAGAAGCTCCCATGACTTATGGACACATCACTGAAAAAAAACTGAGGGCACCTGACTGCTTTCATTAATCTACTTGGATTGCTTTGCCATTTAAAAGAAGTTGTAAAAAACCTAAAAATATCTTCAGTGGCCGAGTAACTGTCTGAAGATTGTGAGTCATTAATAGCTACAGGCAGAAGTGAAGGACAACAGCTGCTTAAACACCAACATGAAAAGCTGACATTCAGATGATGAGGGAGATATTTGCCGCGTGATCCCTAATGGACGTCTGCATTGGGGCAAGTTATGGTTCGTTGGTGCCTATATTAAGTATTAATCTGGAAAATACATTTTCCCTTTATGGCCTTAATTCTGAAATTTCCTCATGTGGTGTTGATTCCGAATACATACCCAGAAGCTATATGCTTTCAGAGAAGCTTGATAAAATACCTGCAAAAGATCATTATATTTGTGCTGTGCTTTCTGTAGATATCCGAGTTTATTCTGATCTCCTTTCTCAGTAGAACTAGCTTTTAAAGATGAGAATTTATGTTGCAAAAATTTATATTCAGGGCTTTCTCAAAAACCAGCCATGTGTTTTGCTGTCCTCTGAAGATCTGTAATATCAAAAAATAAACTCTGACTTAATAAGGATTAACAGATCTTTCTTTTGTTATTAGTTTCCTCCTGTGTTGTTTCCTAAATTCCCGATTTTCTGAATTATCTCTCCCAGCTTAGATTGTATTTAAAAAATACAAATGTGTCATTTGTGATTTATGTCGCTTTTCTTATCCATAAAAGATCCTCGAATTCCCACTTAGCAATTTGAGGAAGAGATAACGTATAAACAAAGAGCATTAAATTCCCCCTTCCCACAACCAAAGAGAAAGGGAGGAACAGGGAGAAGAAAGTTCAGAATCCTTGAGGTTCTTTTAGGAAAGGCCATTGACCTACTTCCATTGAGAGGCTGAGCTTGCACTTGTGATGCCATAAGAAAACTGTCTCCATCAATTATCATGCTTTAAATAGCTGGATTAATATGTATCGAATGACATAGTGACATTTATTAAGTAACGTATTGAATGTAAGTGCTGAAAACCCCCCAGCCGACAAATATTCCATAAAGTTATTCAGGAATAGCTTCTGCAGCACGGTATCTCCGTTCGATGTGTTGAAACAGAAGCTGCTGTGCCTGGTGCTTTTGGGCAGGAGATTACTTTGAGCCTCACAGGAGGTGGTTTTCAGTTTTTATTACTCATTAGTCTTCTCAGGTAGCAGACTTAATAGTATTTCAGAGAGATGAACTGGCAGGTGATGAGCAACCTGAAACTCCTGGTGGTCTCCTTTGCAGTGGGAAGTGACTGCACGCAGGCTTACGTATTCTCTTCGTAGGGATATAACGCGCTAATATGACACACAAAATCCAGAATTAAAATAAAATAAGGCCTATTTAGACAGTATATTTACTTATGTAAAACATAAAGTGTGTTGAGAAAGGTCCTACTGCACTTGACATTTTCAGAAGTATGCAAGCATGAAAATTAAGGTTATTAATATAATTTCTGAGCTTGTACCTTAAAACGTGACATTTTTGGGGGCAAACTTTTATTTCAAGACTAAAAAAAGGTACTGTATCGTAAATATATTGTCTTAATATGTGATATTTTAGAGTATCGCTGTAGAATACAATTGCTTGTTCAGTACAGCTGTGTAATCTGTAACATTTAAATGGTTTATAGCTTTAAAATTCAAATTCTCTTTTTGTATCAAAGAATGATCTTCATCGGAGCATACTTATACAAATTCTGCCTTTCTTTTAAGGTGTTTGAAGTAGTAGAGCGTGTAGAAGAATTAAGAAGAAAATGGCCTGTTGCCTGGGGCAAATTGGACGATGGCAGCATAGGTGTCGTGACGCCGTATGCTGATCAAGTGTTCAGAATCCGGGCTGAGCTGCGGAAAAAAAGGCTGTCGGATGTCAGTGTGGAGAGAGTGCTAAATGTTCAGGGTAAGTAATAGTTCCATGTTTTTATCTGTAATTCTGATTTCTGTTGTAAGGGGAAAAGCAGAATTACAAATAAAAATGTAACAATGCTTTAGCCTCAGAACGTGTGACTGATTTTTTGCATTTGTAGAACGGACTGTAAAAAGGGGACCACAAATCTAGGTATTTGTTCCTGGAATCGCATCGGTAACAAGAATTTTGTGTAGGCATTGCCTGTTGCTAGGTTGCAGTTTTAGTCAGTAATAAACAAAGGAAGATAATAGAGTGACTGAGTGACAGTGAGTGGTGTGTGCTGGTTTTTTCATGCAGATATTAATACATTTGAGAATTTTATAAATCTGAAACAAGAATGTCCAGAACTTTCTTTTTTTTTTAAGGTCGAATAAATAAGTATGAGTTTTGTTATTGGCTGTTTGGCGGTGTTACAAAGATATTTAGCATTTCAGAAAGTTCTGGAGTGATTAATATCAAGATGAAAAATAAGTTTTTTAAAACGGGAATATTCTTGTAATAGAATATCCTATTTATAGTATCTCTTTTAAAATTTTTAAATCTTATTACTCTTGCATAAAGCCCTTCGTGCAAAGGGTAGCTGTCAGTTCTTCAGAGTATCTAGATGGGAGAGTCTGGCTGGCAAGTGCACTGGTCAGGTTGTGTTACTGGCAGGAATACCTGCGGTTATCTCAGACGTTTGTTTTTTTGTTTCATTTTAGGAAAACAGTTCAGAGTTTTGTTTCTCAGCACAGTACGAACACGGCATACGTGCAAACATAAGCAAACACCAATTAAAAGGAAAGAGCAGTTGCTGGAGGATTCAACGGAAGACTTGGATTACGGTTTTCTGTCTAATTACAAACTTCTCAACACTGCCATTACAAGAGCACAATCCCTGGTAGCTGTGGTGGGAGATCCAATTGCTTTGTGTTCCATTGGGAGATGCAGGTACGTTATATACGTGCCTTAATCGGGCCTCAGGATCCTTGAAAGCATGTTTATCTATGGCTGATTGATTCAGTAAAATGCTGGATGTTCCCCTGGGTGCCAAATAAGATGCAATGTATTTAAATTATGTACATACACAGCTAAAAATACGTGTATTAGTCAGTTGTTATACCTACACTGTATTCTACTTTCTTGAGCGGTGTTCTTCCACCGTATTGAAAATGAATGTTGTCTTCAAAGGTAGAACTGAAAAACCCAAATGGAAACCAAACCTTTGTTTACTGCATTGGTGACAGATAATCTGAATTTAACCACTTATCTGCTGGTGACACGTCAAGAGTATCCGTACACTAATACAGCGATCTGCTCTGAACTGCTTATGACATCTTATTAAAAGGGAAAGAATGGTTGTAGTTTGATTTCAGTTTTCCCATTACCTGCTTGTTTTTTTAATATGTGATCTGGTTTATGTAGCAAACTATTGAGAAAGCTCTGTGCCTCCTGAGCACTCACTCCACAAAAGATGTCTGCTACCATCTGCCAATGCGGTCTCCAGTTTGTCAGCTGCAGAGATCCATGGTTTAGCTGTAGAGCTTGCTGTTCTGTGCTCACTGAGATGCCTTTTACTGCTTGTTCAGAAATTACTTAGTTGATAAATTTTGCCTCTCTTCCCTACATTGGTGTATGATGCGCAGTGCTACCTAAGTCAGAGGTAGTTAATCCCTAGTTAAGCACCTTAGGACCGTATTGGTTCTCTAACCATCTGTCTAAATACAGCTGTTGTTGGAGATGACTGTGCCCCTTAGTCTTTCTGAATCCCAGTGAAGACGACAATCTCTGGAATCTTCACATAAGCCTGAGTGTTGAGGTTTTAATTTAGATACCCTAAGGGACCCCATTTTTCAAATATGGGAGCTCATCGGTTTCTTCAAGTACGGCTCCTTCACAATATCTAAAATAGGACATAGAAAAACTCCCTCAAATAAAAGCACAGGCTACCAGCACGGTATGTAACAGTCTTGGCAGTTAGGGATTGAGTTTGCTTTTCGAAGACCAGCAGCTGTTTATGAATGTAGAGCTGTTCAAAATTATAAACCAAAAAGATAATTAAGAAACAAGGAGCACTGGAGCTTTATTAAGATGTATCTCAAGCTTTCCCTTCAGTACGCCATTGTCTTGTTTCACTGAATAATTGAACATTCACTCTTTGAAAATAGTGCTGGAGGGGCTCAGGCGTGCTGCTAGGAAGATGGTTCTTTTTTAGTACAACGGGAGTACAGAAGTCTGAAAGAAGTGACATTTCGTTAGGAAAAACAGACCTCAGAAAAGTTTAGAGACTACTTGAATTTTATAAATATTCTAATACCTGTCAAAATGAGTCAGGACTCTGTAATGACGGTGGTAGGGAGCTCTGTGAAGTATGCCCAGGGTAATCATTACATTTCTGTGTGTTCCAATCGGACCAGACAGGGCTGTTTTGGCAGACACTCCCTTTAAACTGCAGAGCACACTCTAAGACAGAGACAGCGGTATTTTATTCTCTGTTCTTACACCCCAGTACAAGCGTTCCATGTGTAGAGAGACTGCTTGGGGGCATTCTAAGCAAAAGTGGATGGTTCTCCGTGGATTTGTGGTGCTTGGCAGTAGGTTCGGTGACCGAATTGATTAATCAGAGGGAGTTCCATCATTAAAGCATCCCAGTGAAGTATTTCATTTTGGTTTTTAATCCTCACTTAAAATCTTGCAAGATATATTTGCCTTACAGCGTAATGCACAAAAAAAGGCCATCTTGCAGCCTGAATTTTAAAAGAGCATTTCTTACCTGCATGAAATCACAACAGAAGATGGGCTTTTAGGGAAAGCTATTTGGAATTCTTAAATGCATCAGTAATATTACGATATTCTTGCAAGAAAGGCATTTATTTTATTCCACAAAGGGCAGCCACTCAGCAAAATGTGATACTGCTGTTAAAATGAATGTGCAGCAATCTCACATTTTCCAGGTTTTGGGGAGATAACACTGAAAGAACAGGGCTTGCTTGTGGGCCAGACCTTGGTACTGAAGGGTGAACTGGAATGACTTCAGTCACGCACACCTTTAAGATCATTGTCTTTTTAATCCTCTTTTTCAAGAGCTTTCATTACTTGTGATTTTTGGAACAAAACCAGCTCAATCAATTTTTTTTAAAGCGACATCTTCAGATCTTATTTAAATGCCTTTTAAACTTAAGTAACTTCACCCAAAAAAGTTCCTTTGAGGTTAAAAAACCCAATAAAATCATCATTTCGTATGGATTCTGCTGTGGATGTTAAAAACGTAAAGGCTTTTTTTCCTAAGCAATACAAAGACATCATGAGGATACAGCAGATGGGTGGGAATGTTCTTTTATTACATGGTTTAAATAGCCCCTTCACCCTTCAGAAGGCTGGATACAGAATTTTTGTCGAGAAACTGATTTGTTGTCTGATAGTTGTCTTGGTGGCTTGAAATTTCTCCCATGAGTTGTAGAAATATCTGACATGCAGTAAAATTTATGGTTTTATTTGTTTTCCACCAGAGGATCTCAAAGACCCTGTAGATACCCCTGACACGTTAATCTTCACGTGACTCTGAAGTGTTTTATGAGAGTTGTTTTGAGGGTTTTTCTCAACTCTGGTTTTACATTTGTGACACTGGAACTGAGTGATCTACCTGAATTCATAGAATCTTTTTGGCATCTTCAGGGATTGCGAATCTTGAGTGCAATTCTTTGAGCTTTAATAAATTCCATAAATCACACGCTTTGCAGAATTTTAAGCATTGTATTCACTGTCTTTGCTCTCTTAGGAAAAAAACCCTCCAAGTTAGACCTGTTCATGATGTTGTTATTAAATGTGATGTACAGCCAGAGCTCTGATCTGATACATGTGGACAGACCCAGGTGTCTCTTTTAAATGACTGAGGAGCTTTGTGTTATGCTGTGGGGTTCAGATACTGGGATCAGCTTGCAGAATGGATGACCTGGTGTGTAAAATGAGCATACAGGAAAAATAAGGATGCTACACAATGAAGTTAAATCTCTTTTAGCTTTAACAGCAGCCACCGAGTCTTACTTTTTTACTGTTTCTAAAAAATTGTTTCCACAGGAAGTTTTGGGAAAGGTTTATTGCCCTGTGTCATGAGAACGAAAGTCTCCACGGTATCACGTTTGAACAGATCAAAGCTCAGTTGGAAGCTTTGGAGTTAAAGAAAACTTATGTGTTGAATCCACTGGCTCCAGAGTTTATCCCCCGAGCGCTTCGGCATCAACATTCAGCGAATACCACTAAACAGCAGCAGTCACCACCAAAGGTAAAGCTTTACTGGTGATGAATTTTGTCAGAAAGTGAAAGTGAATGTAGAAATGCCTTTTGAGACATGATATAAAAGGTTTATGGAACAAGCAGTTGTTTTAAAATGGCATCAATGCAATCAGATGTGAATGCACATTCCAGAGGGATCCTCAGCATTTTCAAGCAAGAGCTCTAGGCTTGTGTTTAGCAATATAGCTTGGGGTTCTCCAAGCCTTCCATACTACAATGTGTAACTTGGGTCTCTCTAGCATGTTCACTGTGTTGCAGTTTCCTTAGCGCCGAGAGGGCAGAGAGTTGAAATTACCGCTCACTGTAAAAGATGATGTGAAAGTACATAGTTTTCTTAGGGTGATAAAGAATTAGCACAAAAAATTTGAGCTTTTTGGAGGGGGTGATATATTAGTAATTAATTCTGTTTTGATAGTTTCTTGTACTTCATTTCAAAACCATTTGAGTTATAATTTAATTGAATTGTGTTCAGGGACGCAACTAAAATGCAGGTTGTCAGCTTTGTGATGAATTCTGTTGCACGAGAAGGAAGAAGCAGCTGTATTTTCCATAGCTTTACATTTTGGTTGCAGGCTGTATCATTTAAATGAAATTTTTACGACAAGATTTTTAACTTTAACTGTACAAAAAGGAAAGCCTTCCCTTTGGCAATTCTTCCCAAAAGAGCGATTGTAAGTGAGAACATTTGGTTTCTTCATCAAGATGCATTACTTTCTGGAGCAAACACCAGATTTCTAAAGCATCTCGTCTTGTGTCAAAACACTAGGCTTAACAGAAAACCGTGAATTAAAAAATTATTGTCTTTGTCATTGCCGCACTGTTGTTTTTCATGAGGGCTTCAGCCTTGAATGCAGTTTCTTTAATAACAGAACATCGCTATTAATAGTTTTGTGAAAAATATGAAAGGAAAATGAAAGGGAAGTATTTGAAAATGCAGGTATAGTACATTATAAAAAAGGAGGATGGGGGAATTGAGAGTCTTGTGAATAGACAGTTTCGTGTGTTTTCCTTCCAGTTTGTTAGTAAACCGAGCTCTTGTGCTGTAGAAACCAGAAGAGATGCTTTCAAACTGCCAGCACTGGATTTTCAGTTTAATATCTGAAGTGTTTTAACCACCTATATCATAATTATAATGAAATCTCTTCCCTCTGAATACAATTGGCAGTTAGCAGGTAATGTAGCAGAAGTAAGGCAAGCAGGTAGTACTTAAACGTACACAGAAAATGGCTGTGATAAGCGATATATTTCCCTTTGCTTAAGTTTTAAAAGCAGCTGGTTAGCCTTGCTTAATTTAGACTGCCTAAGTACAATATTTGACATGGAAAGATGAAAGATGAAAAAGCTAGTGCTGCTGTATTTGTACTGAAAAAATGAGCAGAGCCTCCGAAGCTGTATTTTGTGGGGAGTTTGTGGACATCTGTGTAGGTCAGGGCTTGTTTTTTCACAGGTGGTGAAAAATGATTTTGTAAAAAGGCAACTTCTTATTCAGCATAATTGGATTCTCTTAAGGAGGTTAAAAACCTCCTTGCTGTTTACTTTTTAAAGAAGCAGTATTTTGGTCCTGTCTCCCTGAAGAATGAACAGCAGATATGGAACTGGCTGGCTGAGGGCTGCTGAGCCTCTGGCAGCCCTGGCTGAGGGTGTCTGGCTTCACCTGCCTTCACAGGGCTTGGCTGGGGATGTGGAATCACAGAATCATAGAACAACCAGGTTGGAAGAGACCCACTGGATCATCGAGTCCAACCATTCCCATCAAACACTAACCCATGTCCCTCAGCACCTTGTCCACCCATNCTCCAGAGCCTCAACATCCTTCTTGTGGTGAGGAAGTGCGGAAGGAGACTCAGAGCTGGGTAGGCACAGCCTTTATTAAAGGCGATGATGTGGAAATGAAAAGTTTTCAGAACTCCCACAAGGTAGTTAGTGTACAGTAAATGAAACTCTGAATTTTACAGCTCTGCCTACCTCCCGCTCACTGCCTGTGCTCCAGCTTTTCAGCCTGGATTCAGGCACTTAATTGGGACACATCGTCATCCTAGATATTGCGTACAATCAGTGAGTGCCACGGGGCTGATTAAGTCTCTGGAGGATACTCTCTTCTCCTGTCTGTTGACTAAAGCGGGATCCTAGGAGTGACAAGGCCTCAAGTCACCTAAATCTTAGTCTGAGTTTCTTCCGAGAGCCTTTACGTAATGTGGATTTTTATACTCTGAAGATGGAGCATTTTAGAAGAAACTGAGTGTATCTGTGCTTTCAGTTGCCAAGTTGTTAAAGTGTGGGTTTAAGGTGTTCTGTAGATGGGTACTTTGATCTGGAAATCTTTGAGAAACTACAATGGTTTACGTCGTTAATAGATTTTTATAAAGTCATTAAGCCATCAAAACTATTAAAAGACAAAAGAAAGCCAGCATCTCACTTCTCCAGCTTACAAATCGCCCCAGTTGACTTTCATTTACCAGTCTGGTACAGTTACATGCTGAAGGTTCTGTTCAAGAGGACAGCTATTCTTACGAATTTATGTAATTGGTATTTCAATTTTAAAAATACAACACCCGTAAAATACAAGTGTGATAGGTAGAACAGAGATTTGTTAGACCTCTGCACACACAGCTTGATGCTAACTGACAGCACAACAGATGCAGAAATGCCTCGTACTAACCGTGAGTGATTAAGGCATGTAGCTCCTTTACATTTTTAGATTGAATCTTGCTCTTGTTAGTGATTAAACAGGTTTCTTTTGCTTAAGTACTGCAATGGAAGGCAATTATTATTTTATTTTTCAATAATTCATGTTTGAAACGAGGAAAATTCAGAGACCGATTCTTTAATCTGGTTTATGCATGAGTCAACATTGTCAAACAACCTGTCTTTGTACCCTGACTAATTTGTTCAGACTGCTGGAAAACTGCCTAGACTTATCTCCTGGGCAAGAAAACTTTTGCAGCATCAAAGGGGGTTTTAGATTTATTTTAAATATGTGAATATAGTTTGGTCCAGATTAAGTAAGGTATTCGTACCCTCCAGAAGACTTAAGAGCACAAAGACATTTAAATGTGTGCTCACAGTTTATGAATATTGATTTATTAATTGACGCTGTAAACTCATGAGCATGTGGGAAGGGAAACTCAGTTCTGTTAACCTCGTTTTCTAATGTACAATTCACCAAGGGAAAACAGTTTCTCCAGGGTACTCTGGTTCTTGCCTCTGCTACATTGTGCTTTTTGAGGAGCAATCCTGAGATTGCTCAGATGTCCCTGAGATTGCTCAATCACCAGATGAGATAGTGCAGCAATGTCTGATGAGGCTGGTTGACCAATTCAGTTAAACTGGTGGCAGCTACTTTGTCTCCAAGGTTCTTGAACTGAAGCCTGGAGAAGAAAATGTATCATGCTTCCACCAAGAGCTGCTGTGGAAGAGAAATACTGAGGATTCTGTTAGTACTGATGCTGTCCCTAAAAGAAGGGAGACACTGGGAGAATCTAGTTGAAAGTGTCCCTGCTCACTGCAAGGGGGTTGGACTTGATGACCTTAATGGTCCAGTCGAACCCAAACCGTTCTGTGATTTTAAATAACATGTTGAGAAAGGAAACTCAGAGTAGCTCGCTGTAGCTCTCCATACATCTGTAAACAGGCTTTCGGGGAGACTTTCCCCTGAGGGACTGGTAATGACCCACTGGTTAATTGAATTAGTGGTATTTAGCATCCAGTTTCATGAATTCATAGTTGTGTGATGGAACTGGACAGTTGTGTGTAGTAGTAAAATGCGGGCTAACTTCTTTCAAACTTGATACTGTATTTAATGATGATGTGCACTTGAAAGCAAAAGCTTTTGATTTATGTAAGAACGCAAAGCATTGCTGTTACTGTTTTTCCTTTAAAGGGCAAGGTCCATCATCACAACCAGAATGACCATTTCCCACCTGATGGAATTGGTGAGTATCTCTGCTGTTAGTGCAGGAATACCCCTGTGCTCATGCTGATCTGGCTGCAGTGAATTAATAGCAATTTGACATAAACTGAGTTTCTAGCCTCCATCTGAAAGCGATTTGCTTCTTGTGTGCATTTGTGCAACAGGTTATAGACTGTTGAGTGGACATAGGGTGTTTCTGAGGCTGTCCTGTTGTAGGTGTCATGCACACTGACTTTAGAACCTTCACATAGCATTGTTGTTGGCCTCTTAAGAACGTCTGTGTTTGAAATTCGTAACATAAAATACTGTGCTGATGTATTGCTTAAGAGTTAGGATGTTATGTCATGTGCCCTGTTTTATGATGCACATTGAACTTGCATTGTGCAGTCATATATCCAGATTTTACTGATCCTACTTTTGCAAGGAAGCATGCAACAGCCTAATTTTGTTATTAATTTGAAAAAGCATTAATTTAAAGCTTGTCTTCCCTCCTAAAGGAGCACAATTCTCATTTTTGATGCAGTCTTAACAGGTACTCTGACTGTCAGAATATTTAGTTGGTGTGGGGCGTTTCATTCATACGGTTACCAACTACCTGTTTTTCTATATCTCAACTTAGATTTTCTGCCTCATCACATTTTTGAAACGGGATATGGGATTTGATTAATGCTTTCTCTCGGTGTATCAGACCTATGCTGTTAGTGTTGCACACGTGCTTTACAAAGATAGGTGCTATTAAGATGAAACAAAAAGAAATAGGTAGTCATAATATTCTATTTGTGTATATATTTTCTTTTTTTTTGTATAAGTGATAGGAATGGTTGGACTCGATGATCTGGTGGGTCTCTTCCAACCTGATTGTTCTATGATTCTATGAAGTGTATGTATATATATTTTTTCCTCTTTCTTTTCAGTCCAGCCCAATCCTTCTGTTCTAATTGGAAATCCTATCCGAGCCTATACTCCTCCCCCTCCTCCTTTGGGACCTCACCCCAATCTGGGGAAATCTCCAAGTCCTGTTCAGAGGATAGATCCACACACTGGGACAAGTATTCTATATGTACCTGCTGTCTATGGAGGAAATATGGTCATGTCTGTGCCTTTGCCTGTAAGTATTAATTTTCTGGGGGTTCTTTAGCCCCCCTCAATTATTGTATGCACAAAAACGAATGGCAAAAATCACTTAGTGAACGCTTAGCAAGCGCTTTCTGCACTTTACTTCAAAAATGTGGAACTTAGGTGGCTCCCGGAGTGCTTGTGCAGGGGATCACCAGAAAACATTGCTCCCACAAAAAACTGCAGGCAGCCTAAAAGTAATTTCATGTTCACGTAATCTGGTGTAATTTCTCTGCTCTAGGTTTAGGCACACCGGTGGGATCTGTCTCAGCTGACTTGAGATAGCTGCATATGAATTAATTGCCTGGTCCAGTTCTTAATCATTGGGGAGGCATGGGTGATCCGGAGAGAGCTTGTTTCTCTTCATTGGCTTCATACAGTTTACGTTAGCAGCTTTGGATGTCTGCAGCATAAGGTGTCTGAAGGGAAGTGATAAGAAAAATAAGCATAATAGGATGTTTTCCCCTTCCAGAACCTCTTAGCAAACCTGTTTCCTCTCCAATCCTTTTCCTTAATGACATTTGAGAACACAGCGAAGATCTCTAATCGGGCCTTCTAGGCAACATTTATGTATGGAATTTTACATTACAAATAAAGCTATCGCACCAGAACTTACACAAGTTGAAGAAGCAGTCTCTGCTTTATTTGTAACCCCGCCAGTCACATATTCCAGGAGGATGATGGGGAGTAAAGAACAAAGGCCATAGAAGCATCATACAGGCATGAAGGACATGGAACCAACACATGCAGATATGTTTAACTCCATGCTTAATGCTAAACATTGGCATATGGTTCATTTGGCTTTTAACAGTGATATAAATCCTCTACTGTAATTTGAGTTATGGATGCTCTATAGGGGACTTGCTGCAGAAACTCTGTTCTCAGTTGTAATTCTTAGATCAGCTGGCGGCTGTAGGTTGGTTTTCTTTGCTGGGTCAAGGAATTTTCCTTTTTCCTGGCTTACTAGAAATCTGTGTTTGATGAATAAATTTAAATGCAAGGAGAAGGCCAGCAGCTGTATCTTTGTCATGCTTGCTCACATTATATTAATATCAAACCAAGATAATTTAAAAAATTCTGTCTTATTGTTCCAAGGTTAATATTTTTTTTAATATTTCCAATCAAAAGAAATATATTAAAAATAAGTATTTTGCACTCACCTTCCCTGAGGAGGGAGTTTTTCAAAGAATTAAGTGGGAAGACTGAGGTACTAATGAGACAGCTGCTTTTGAAGAGAAGCTTGTAGAGATGGTACAGATACAGCGGTAGCCTAAAGCTAAAGTTCAAAGGGCACGTTTCAAGGGCAAATACTAATTTAAGAAAAGAAATGCATGAAAGTTGTTACACTTTAAAACAAGTGGGGGCTGGAGTAAAATGTGTTTACGTTTCATGTAACATAAAATGTTCTCTGCTTTGTTTAAGGCAGTTTCCATATCCAAGGTAAAAAACCCCACGAGGTGGTTGTCTGCTGTCACCAGTAAAGGATGCTTTGTCAGCCTGAGTGCTAGTGATTACTTTCCCTGCGCTCTCCTCTTATCCATACATTCTCCTCCGCTTAATTAATAAATTCCCTACAGGGCGAGGTTGAACTAATATGATGCGGAGCTCTCTTCCTTTGCATTCCTTTTAGGAATAACATTTAAAACTTTGTAAAAAATCCCTGATTTTTTTACATGCTTTCACGAGGTGGATTTTACTTGATGTGTTTAGGAAGATGATCTGCAACATGTGATGTGTAGCATAGACCCTTTGGAGTGGCCCTGTCATTCTTAACATGCAGATAAGCTCTTGGTTCCACCAGTAAGCCCTGTTATCATCACTAGGTGTCTTGTGGGTGCAAAGGTAGGATGTGCCTGTCATTTTGCGCTACCAGATTACACCGCTGGGTAGTAAAAGGTCCATAAAATTAATTCCTTAGGTTAGAGGCTTCTCTCTGTATTCCTCTTGAGACACAACCTAATGTATCTTTTAACAACTAGAAGGAAAGGGCTTTCTGTTTTCCTGAACTTTACCCACTTCTATTACATTTATTTAGAGAAGACGTTAATATAAAGTTTATTAAAGTACAATTTGTCAGTCTTTTCTCTCCAAATTTTGAAACCACTGAAACAAGACTGGGGTTAACACAAATTTTTTTACCCAGAGTAGTTCTCCCACACCTTTGCTCTTTTCCCCTTGCTGGCAGGCCTACCCTTATTCCAGCGTCACATGTAATTGTGTGTTAGTGTGTCAGGCCGTCTGATGCATGGAAGACTCTTCGTGACTGACATAGCATCAGTGTGCTCGTTGCCTTACTTCCTTTAATCTATTTTAACAGATTGAATATTTTTGTTCTTCTTTCTTCTAAATCCTATAGGTACCGTGGACGGGGTATCAGGGTAGGTTTGCAGTTGACCCTCGAATCATTACTCATCAAGCAGCTATGGCATATAATATGAACCTATTACAGGCACATGGGCGTGGGTCTCCTATACCTTACGGCCTGGGACATCACTCACCTGTTAGCATAGGACAGCAGCAGCAGCTTCAGCCTCCAGACAAGGAGCAACATGAACAAAGTCGAAATGGTGAGCTGTTGAAATGACATTGCAGATTAGTTTTGGTTTTAGAGAGTTTGTACTCTACGTAGGGTGTTGTCAAAAGGGTTTTTATACTTGTTTCTCTAAGTGAAATCAAGGGATCTGTAGATTTGGGAGAAATAACCTGTGATTTGCCATTACAAAGAGAAATAACCATGATATTGTGAGATTTGGAAGGGGAAGTTATCAGAGTTGGGCTGTGTGTGTATTTGAGGGTGTAATCCGGTCTGTCTCTTCTACAGTCCAGTGGTAACTACTGCTGATGTTATATGCAATTAAGTTGGAAGAACTGCTTAGTGATGATTAAGGAACAAATTCTGAAGATTAGAGGAAAAGTGGTATTTGGGTAAATGATATTAAATGTCTGTGATGCTGTAAATGCTGAACTAGTAAGTCTAAATCATCCTGTGTCTGGAACAAAAACAAACCCTCAAAATAACCGTTTTTTCCCAATGAAAGAAATTAATTTCTTAAATCCTTTTAGGTAAAAGTGAAAACACTGCTGGACCTGAAATCAATAAAATTCGAACACCCGAGAAGAAACCTGTGGAACCCAAGCAGGTGAGTTTATCTTGTTTGGATTTGTTGGCTTTTTTTTTTGCTTTATGATTTGTTTGTAGTTTGTGTTGTGGTTTTGTTTCTTTTTTTTTTTTTATATTCCCTCTTTTAATCATTTTTGTCATTAGTAGCGTGGTTTTGTTGGTGTTTTTTTGATATGAATTGTCAAAGTTTTTTCATTCTCTTTTTCTAGGTTGACTTAGAAGCAAATTGTCAGAATAGAAGCCCAGAGTCACGTTCGAGCGTTGGTTATCCTAATGCTAAATTTCATCGCAAAGATAATCTTAACCCCAGGCAGCTGAATCTACATCTCACCCCACCCCACTCTCAGTACGCAGTTCCCAATCGCCATTTCCAGCACATGTCACAGATACCGAGGCAGCCATACCCTCTGCAACAGCAGCAAAACCTTTTAAGTCAACAGCAGCATCATTTGCCTGAACAACAAAACCAAATGCCACCCCAGCCAAGCCAGGTCGTTCAGCAGCATAATCATTTGAATCAGCAGCCTCCACAACCTTCGCAGCTTTCCCCTGCTTACCAGGCAGGCCCCAGCCAGTCGTTTTTTAATAATCCAATTCCCCACCGACCACATTCCCCTGCTGTAGATGCTGTGATTTCAGAACAACACCCCCCACCTATGTTACAAGAAGTCAATAATCCTTTGAGGCCTATTGCACAGCACAACACTGTTCTGCCAGCCCACTTGAACAACTTCATTGAAGAGAATCCATCAGCAATGCCCTTAGGGGACACTTTAGGTAGGTGACTTTCCTTTATTTAAATTCACAGTGTGCAATTATAACTACGTTGAAGTGAAAATGAAGGAGGTATTTACCTTTTCAGGCATATTGCTCTGAATTGGGTCATTGTTGGGTTAGTTTCCATAAGTAATGTCATTGAGCATAATTTGCTGCTTGAGGCATGTTTGAATATTCAGCACTTTATTAGAAGATTCATGTTTATATGATTTTCCATATGATTTAAATAACCAGGTTATACACTGCAATGCAGTTAGTATATTATGGACCCTGGAATATACTGTATAAAAAGTATTCTTTTTTTTTTTTTCTGACATAAAGATCTTTAAAAAGGGGCATTAGATAAATTTTTTTTTTAAAACTATTTTTATAGATCGTATGCATGGAAATGTAGCTTTGGAAACAATAAGGCAGCAACAACAAGCCAGGTTACAGCAATGGAATGAACATAATGCCTTTCTCAGTCAAGGCACTATTCCATATCAGCACCATCACCATCCTCATCTACCACATCTTCCTCAGCAACCAATTGGATTGCATCAACAGCAGCAAGTTAGGGCAAACTGGAAACTTGCCAGTAATACAGAAGATGAAACAGAGGCAACATATTCAAGGTATTTGTTTACTGAGTCGTCAGAGCTTGTGTAAAATTGAGCAGTGGGCACCTCTCTGTAACACTGTGATCAAGTGCAAGACACTTAAAGGTATTGCTTTTGGCTGCTGTGATTATGGAGGTTAAAATAGTAGCCAGGCTGACTTACAACTATGCTCTTGTTATGTGTTATGCTTTATTCTGTTAGTGTATTGAGTAGTAAAGCTGTAGTGGAAAATAATAATAATTTTATGGAGCCTTTCAGTGCTGTATTTATGGTATAAGGAATGGATAGAGAGTAACAACCTTGTGTTAATGAAAGAAGTGTCTGAGGATAGTTAAGGCCTGTTTGAGTTGTAAATTCTGCCAATTGAATTAGCTCAGATTTATGTGCTTGAAAAGAAACAAACCATCCCCTCCCCAGACACTGCTCCCCACTAAATCCCAAACTTTCCTTCCTTTTCGAAAAAGGCTTTGTTTTTAAAAGCTTATATTTGAGATGGAGCATTAGAGGGGCAAGAAGGGAAGCTATTGAACATAAACAGAAAAAAGGTTCCAGTGGTCATCAGCTCTAATCATGTGTATTGTAAAGGCTGGATTTTTAATTGCCTCTGTTTACTGTCATCTCCCACTATACTTTATTTTCCATCTGGTTTGTTATAGCCATGGTAAAGCCTCTAAGTGCTCTCTTATCTGACTCTGTGAAGTGCTGAATTAAATATTCTTGACCTCTCCAAGAAGTTTGGAAGTGTATTGTGCAAGTGAGGGGAAACCCCGATTGTTCTAGTTTTTGCCTTTTAAAGGGTTAAAATTTTCTTTATCTATGTGAGGTTTTTTTACTTTGTACAATAAAGCAGGAAATCCTTACCTTAGTTGTCTCTTAAGAGATAACAAAAATTGATTCTTCTCACTGAAAAGGAAATCTCAAGAGTTACTAAAACTTTGAGATGATTCAGGTAGGTATTTCATCCAATTAATCCTCTTGTGCCTAATTTCTGATTGCTCACAGTCATATCCTTTGAAGTTAGGGTCAGGAAGCGCAAAGATGAGTATATTTAAATTCAGTGGTTTGTGCTTTGAGTTTTCTCAGCCTCAAAAAGAGTGGGATTTCAGCAAAACATTTTTTTTCTCTTTCTTGATACGTTTATTCTGTCAATACAGATTCCAGGATTTGCTCAGAGAGCTGTCACACCGTGATCAAAGTGAAAGCCGGGACTTAACTGAAATGCCACCCCCTCAGTCGAGACTGTTGCAATACAGACAAGTGCAGCCCAGAAGCCCACCAGCTCTCCCTTCTCCTTCCTGCAACTCTAACCACAGCAGTCACTTTCCTAACTTCTCTGAAAACAACAGAGACATTGAAATACCCAATAACCCAGCATTTCAGCAGCATTTACCCCAAATATACAACCCCCCTTTCTCAATGCCATCTGAACACATAACCCCATCTCCCTTGAAATACCTGCAACCTGATGGATCGTGGACTTACGCTAACCTCCAGCAGAATCACCTCCTGGGGCAGGGCTTTCATTACGGAATACCTCCATTGCCCCATCGGTCACAACAAAACCCTTTTATACAAATACAGAACCATCAGCATGCAGTCGGTCAGGAGCCATTTCATCCACTCACATCTCGAGCAGTATCTGCTTCTTCGCTCCACAGCTTAGAAGAGGTAGGCGTTTTTGTCTGCGTGTGCGATTGTCGTGTCATTTTAATGTCAAATTATATTCTGAAGTGGTCGTGGATGCGAAATAGCTTGTGTATTCAAAGCTCACACTGAGATTTTCCATGAGGTAGAAGTTCACCTTGTGTGTGTGTGTGTCGTTCTCGTTACAGCAGGTATAACATTTTTGCTACTAAACAAGAGGTCTTGTTTTTTTGGTGTTATGCAGAGTTTTCATGCTCTAGAATCTATATGTCACTTATCTGGAGTGCAAAGTAACCACACCCCAGCTGTGAACTCATAACAAGGCCCTCTGGACAGTCAGCTTGAATCAGCTGGCCACTTGGCTCAGTATTAAACTGTCAATACGGTCGAGTTACTTTTCATACAAACTTGAGACTGGAGCAGTACAGTTGTTTTGTCGTGGTACAAAACCTGGCTTAATAAATTCCACCTGACCTGAGCTGAGCTAGTTCTGTCTAAAGCATCCCGTGTGGTTTTGAGGCTCAGAGTGTTGGAAGTCAGTGCAGAGATATCCAGCTGGGTGTGCAAATCTGGATTCAGCATAAACGCTGCCGCACCAGAGGTGGCTGTACCCTCCCAGTCTTTTTTCATTCTGGACTCTAAGGGAGTGTGTTGTGGGATGCGACTATACAAGCACATACATCTAACTAGGACAGGTCATGTTTTAAACAGGAATTTTTAATCCCTGTTGGAATCCAGAGTGGTGAGGAGGGTATGATACGTTGACACATGGAGTATGCTGGAACCAAGTGATGTGCCAAGAATGTCAGAATATTCTTAGATAATCTTGCACCGACTGCATGTAATCCAGTATTTGTACATGAAGTTAAGTGCCTTGTTCTGTGATGTGTTTCTGTCAAGGTTTCTACAGAAGCTGGGGTGATATCCCTGCTCATCACTATCCCACATAATACATATTTAATTATCTTTCAACTTTGGAAAATGGAAAATATTTAGTTTACGTGCCTGAGCAAAATAACTACAATTGAATTCCAGTGCATTTTACAAAGTTCTGTCTTATACAGCTCCAGAGAGGTTAATGGAGGCTGCAGGCCCAGCTAGAACTGGAGGGTTTGGGTTTATAGACATTTAAAAATTCTGTGTCTCAGTCCATTAAGCCATACCACCTTATATAAAATCTAATACTTACTGACAGCAGTTAATGCCATCAGTACAGCGGGACACGGGAACAATGGCTTTTCAGCAGTAATAAACTAATAAATATTCCTACAGAGTTTGTGACAGCTCCTGCTATCTGAAGACAAATGGAGTGAGCCTTTATGTAATTAGTGCAGATTCCTTTTAGTTCTTATTTCTTCTTCCTTTCAAAATATGTGACAGAAGTGCCAAATGCAATAAAAGTGTTACAAGACAGAGACTTGCACGTAAGGTTTCCAAGGCTGCTAGTTCAGTTGAATGTAGAAGGATATCAAAATGCATTTTGAGGTGTTTTTTTAACAGAGAGCCCTCCTATAAGGCACGTGCTGGGGAGAAGTCATGGGTTTTGGTGTCCTCGCTGTAAACTGGTTTCTCAATCACTATTTATAAACTGTTCACTGACTTGATACTTGACAACTCCTGCATATGTGGAGTCAAACCAGATTTGAGCTGCTATCAAAGGGAATATTTAAGTTGTTCTGTCTGGCCTATACTTGTCCAGAACTTTGATAACTTGCTGTTTGTTTACTAATACTGCCAGTTAAACTGGATAAAACTTATCCCTTTTGGGTGTGATTCAGGCAGGGGGTTTTGTAGATAAGGAATATCCTCAAGACGGGACATCTCAAGTTTTCTTTCATGTGCTTTTTTCCCCCCCCGTATGTTTCTTTTTTTTTTGTGGATGATATAATGATGCTGTCATAACAATATTGAGGCATTACAAGTAAGTAATTTATATTTTTTATTTGGCTAATTTTTATGACATTTCATTAGGACGGATGATTTAATTTCTTTTGCCTTTACCAAGTATAGATTTACTCCTGTGAATTCTGTTGTTTGTGCTCTTGTCAGTCAGTACAGTGCAGAAGGCAGCAATTACTGTGTTTACTTTTTAAACCAATACAGTAGGCCTGCTTTGAACCTTCGGAAAGTTTAGAGGGTTGAAAATTTAGGTGGTCCAGAAATCTGAGCTCTTGGAGCCACCGGGTTAATTAATGGAGCTTGTACAGTTTTCATCTATGTGATCTACAGGGCCTGTGGAAGCAAGTAATCTCTGTGGTTTCAGATAAAATTCTCTGCATTATTTTTCCTGAGGGCTCACGCTTCTCCGGAGTGTTTGGTTGTGTGAACCTGGACAAAATCCAGTCAACAAATGTATTATTCTTCCCCACATCCCGGTATTGAAGTTACTCATTTGTCCTTTGCAAACTGAAAGCCCCCTCTTTTTTCCCCCCCCCCCCCACATTGTAATTGAACATTTTCTCTTGCCCTTGTTTCTTTTTGTGCTTCCTTTGCTTCCTTTGTAAATGCTCAGTATCTTCCTCCTCACTATGTGATACATCTATGTGTAGGAGTGTAAGATGTAAAGGTTGGTAGGAATTAAGGAATTTCACTTGACGCTCTTTGCACTTCCTTTAAAATTCTGTGTCTGTTTTGTGTGGTTAAAATACATTCTCAGTGACTGCAGTATACAAAATATAGCTTGAAATATATTTATTCGAGTTTCTTCTAAAAGCAAAGGACTTTTTTTTTCCCAGAAGGTAATTGCAAGGAAAAACAATGGATGGAAAACTGGTATTTGATACATGCAATTAACTAAAAAGAGCAAAAGGCATTTCTTTGTTTTGTGTTTTTTATCTGCAGTATGAGCCGAGAGGACCAGGCAGGCCGTTGTACCAAAGAAGAATTTCCTCTAGTTCAGTCCAGGCTTGTTCTGAAGAATTAAGCACTCCTCAAGAAAGTCTTGGTCAGTGTAAAGAGCTTCAGGACCACAGTAACCAGTCGTCTTTCAACTATTCATCACCCGAGTTGTGGGTAAACTCCTCCTCATCTGCCCCGTATCCAAACATTCCATGCAATGGAGCCAACAGAGCAGTTCCACCCCGGGAGTTGTTAGGTAGGTACAGACTCATCTTTGCCTCTCTGCTTCTCTTTCTGATCCATTACTTAGATTGTTTAGGCTGGAGTGAATACGTCTAAGTGAAAGGGTTTGGGATTTTTTTTTTTATTTTCACAAAAAGTTTTTTGCAATCTCTTCAAATCCCAGAATTTAAGCAAAGAGATTTTTTTGTTGTTGTTGTTTTAGTAGTTCAAGGTTTGCTTAGAGTAACCCTGTTTTCATTGCTGTCTTGCTAGCAGCCTGGTACATTGCGGAGGTCTTAAGAAGAGTCCTGTTGAGTATTCATCTACAGAAAGCAGTGCAGCTGTTTCGTCTTCTCAAAAAAGTTGTAGTAAGCCCACATATTCTCATAAAGTGGTTTTAAGTGCAGTTGAGCTTATGCTAAAAGGAGCTAAGGTGAGATTTATTTGCAAGACGCGTTATATGTTTCCAGAATCAGTGATCATCCTTGTTGGTGACACAGTCTAGCGGAGAAGCAACATAAACTGAATTAGTAATCTCTGTATTTCTGGTACTTCATTTAAACTCTCGCTGTGGAAGAATCACACTGGCTTCCCTGCTGGTAGTGGCAGTGCTGATTGATTTAGCAGAGAAAAACTAAATTAACTTTTCAGTGATTAACAAAAGCTGCAAGTAGAGAGTTGGAGCAGTGCAGCTATTCTTCTCCGTATTTTCTAATGTTTGTGGAAAACAAAATTACCTGGATAGTGCAATTTTTTCTCCACGATTTGGCTTTAAGAATCTCCAAAGATAGTTAAAAAAACCTAATAAAAATACTAACAGACTTCCAGTGTGAATATTGAAACCACTTAATAATGTGAAAAATTATTTATAAATGGGTTTTATTGCCCTTAAAAGATCTAATTGGTTTCGGTAGAACTTTTTAAATATCTTGAAATTTCATTGCATAATAATTGTGATGTAAAAACAAGCAGTGTAGAATGAATCAAGAAAGCTGTTTAAATCAGCAGCAGCAATAAGGAGTTAAGTTCCTAATGTGCAATTTAATTTCCTAAGTGTGAAAATGTTATTTTACAAACCCATGTTTATGGCAGCATCTTTTGTGTTAAGTTCAAAGCTTCAGTCTCAGGGCACCTCCTTCAATCTATTTATATTTTTACTGAAAATCAAGGAGCTGAATGCCTGACAGCCTGTGTCATCCGGAGTGGCAACTGCCTCTGAAGTTGCTCTCTAGACTCCGTGGTTATCTAATAGGAGTCAGGAACCTTCGCAAGATTATGTTGGGATCAACTGATACCACATTTCCTTGCTCTGATGTAAAGATTGAGAACATGTTTGTGAGTAGAATCCTCAGAGGAATTAGGAGTGTGTGAAAAATACCATATCTGTACATCTGCTGTCAAATAATAGACCCTAAACGAAATGGATGAGCTTTGACTGGTCCCTGTGTTTGCCACGGAGGTATTATTTATTGTAGTTAAGCATTGTTTCTGTTTTGTGAGTAGATGTGTAGGGGACATCATTCTGTATCTAGTAGCTCATGCAAACAAATCTACATTCTTACGGCTGCTGTGCTTTTCTGCATTTACAACTCGCCAGCTACGATGGTCATGTTTAAGGCCCCGATGTGTTTCACCTTGTGAAGGGTTAACGACCAGTGTTTCTGGCTATCCGTGTAATAAAAATCCATGAGAATGAGATGCTATGAGCTAGTCCTGAGCCTGTATTTGTTGCCAGCGAGCGAGCAAGCGTGACCCCAGCCCGTTCCAGGGCTTGTATTCCCCGTACATCAGAGCCGCCGTGGCACACGTATTTGGTTGGATCAGGGTGGATTTCTGGAGCGCAAGGAGAGCTGCTGGGAGTTGCTCACTGTCGCTGTACGCAGGCAGTTTGCAATTTGAGAGCTTGTTTTGCATTGCTTTTTCTGTTGAGAGAAAGAAAATGAAAAGGATTTAAGTTTTGCTTCAATGTGTTCATTTCATAATTTTTTTTTCCGTTAGACACCTCTACCACACACAGCTTTCACTCCTGGCCCTGCCTGTCATTACTTATCTCCTCTTCGGTGCCGTGGTTATTTTTGGGAGGCTTTTTCGCTTGTGTTCTGGGTTTTTTCGAATCACAACCACCCTAGCAAAACTGTTTTGCTTATTTTCTTTCCACATTCGTTCTTCTCCATGTTGTGTTTGGCTTTTCTTTTGAATATTTTATCAAAAACCAAAGCCTGTGTGACCCTTCTGGTAAGAAACTTAACTGTCTACTCACCTTTTTCTGCTTCTGTACTCATTTGATTGTACATTTTTGTACACGGACTTTAGAGATAATACATACATTTTAAGACTGAAATTACCACAGAATTTATCAGTTGCCAAGCTCCTCGGCTATTTCTGATATAACGTCTACCTGCATTTCAGTGGAGAGTTTCTCTGACTCTGAGACAGTGGAATTCTCCACACAGGCGTGAGATACCTCATTAGGATTCAGGAAACTCACTTGAAAGCAGTTTTATACCTATGGTTTAAAGCGCTATTTTTTCTGATAGTTACAGGAGTTGTTAAACGTGGAGCAAGAACATATCAATTAGCAGGAGTGCATTCAGACTAAAATATCAGTAATTAGTTGGTTGGCATTCAGGACCTTGAATTGCTGTTTGAGAATGAATTACATATGGTGCTGTAAATTTTAATTTTAGCCTATTAAGCTATAAAGCGAGAAGAATGAAATGGTCTTTGTGCTGTCTCGGTGGATAAAGCGTTTAAATTAGATCATGTCCCGTTCTGAAGCAGCTCACCGTCAGGGCAGCTGCCAAATCTGCCTGTGCAGAATTGCGGGTTCGGAGTTACCAACTCCGCAGGGACACGTGTACGGAGATGATGTTTGATAAATGTTGGTCTGTTCAGCATTGTCAACGAGGATAATATGAGACCCAGTAGAATGATAGAATAATAGAATCACCAGGTTGGAAGAGGCCCATTGGATCATCGAGTCCAACCATTCCCATCAAACACTAACCCATGTCCCTCAGGACCTCGTCTACTCGTGCCTTAAACACCTCCAGGGAAGGCGAATCAACCACCTCACTGGGCAGCATATTCCAATGCCCAAGGACCCTTTGTGTGAAAAACTTCCTCCTAATCTCTAGCCTAAATCTCCCCTGGTGGAGCTTGAGGCCATTCCCTCTTGTCCTGTCCCCTGTCACTTGGGAGAAGAGCCCAGCTCCCTCCTCTCCACAACCTCCCTTCAGGTAGTTGTAGAGAGCAATGAGGTCTCCTCTCAGCCTCCTCTTCTCCAGGCTGATGTAATTATGATATTTTTGATGACCGAGAGCGACCAAACATGGAAAATGGATGTGTGGGGGGGGTAAGATTTCCAGGAGAAGTGGTTTCAATACCTCTTAGTCCTTCTTTGGGGTTCCTATAAATAGATTTCCTCAGTCAGAACTGATCGCTTAGGCAAACTCTGATTACTCCTTTCACAGCTCCACCGAAGACGGTCAAGCCCCCAGAGGAGCACCTGAAGGCTGAAAACATCCAGCTGTCCAACTCCTTCAACTACAACGTGCTGCAGCATCTCGGCCAGTTCCCCCCGCTCATGCCCAACAAGCAGATCGTCGAGTCCAACAGCAGCAGCCAGCAGAACGCTGCTGGGAGCAAGCCGGTCATGTCCTACGCAAGTGCTCTGCGGGCTCCGCCAAAGCCCAAACCTCCTCCTGAGCAGGCGAAAAAGAATAGCGACCCTTTGTCTTTGTTTCAGGAACTTAGCCTAGGTAGTTCATCAGGTA
Organism: Piaya cayana; assembly: GCA_013389865.1. Classification (NCBI taxonomy): domain Eukaryota; kingdom Metazoa; phylum Chordata; class Aves; order Cuculiformes; family Coccyzidae; genus Piaya; species Piaya cayana. The sequence goes on along the minus strand of WAAB01021101.1, from coordinate 12,481 downwards.
GCAATGGCTTTTACTCCTATTTTAAATAATCAGATTATTTTTTTTAGAGAGAATTTTAATTTTTATTTGTGTCGGTAGATCTCAGATAGTTGGGGCTTCACCTGTAGTTGCAAATATTCCCTTTGTTTATATTAGTAAATATATCCTCACTTAATTGCTTTGCTGCTAGACTTGCAACTAATTTTTTTTAATTATATTCCATTATTTTGCTTTTTTTTGACGTGGGTCGGTTTTTTTTTTTTTTTTTTTATTTTTTTTTTTTTTTTTTTTTTGGGTTGGTTTTTTTTTTTTTTTTGGAAGCTTTTCTGTAGGAAAACACACACACACACACACACTTTCTTTTTAATTTGTGTAAGGTTAATGATCTGTTGCATTAAACTAGCAGCTGAGAGGTTACCTGTACAAGTTCAAAAAAGTAAAAAAAAAAAAAAAAAAAAAAAAAAAAAAAAAAAGAGAAAAAAAAAAGGGAAAAAAAAAAGTTTGTCTAAACTGTATTTAAGAAGATTGTAAGTAGCATTTACATTTATTCAATAACATTAGTATACTACGCTGGGTTTCTGTACCAGAAATGGCCAGTTAATGTAAAAATGTATGTTATTTCTGCTTAAATTCATTTAAATTTTTTTTTTTTTAAATAAAGGTGCAGCATCTTCTAAATAATTTCAGTTTTATCAGCTTTTTTGTGAAGGGATGCTGCATTCTCAGACTTTTATAGTTCTAGATTCTGTATGATGTGGTATTGTATTTTCCATCCACTGTAGGTTAAAGGCGTTCTTTGCAGACACCTATGCCATCGTTTGGAAACGTTCAGATAAAAAGTATTGGTATACTTTAAAATAAACAAGAAATTAAAAAAAAAAGCCACAAAAAATAATAAAAAAAAAAACAAAACAAAAACCACAAAAAAATTTACATTTTATTTTTGGACAAGCTAGTAATAATGAGCTTGTTTGAAAAGTTAATTTGATAGGTTTTTTAAATGAGTCATGAAGCTGAAAAAGAATTTTTAGGTATGTTGGTGCTTAGTAGATTTAATAACTATTTTAAAAAGAAACGCGTGGATTTAGTAAAATACTTTTTTTTTTGTTTGTTTAATTTTTTTTTCCACTATGCATGTGTAAATGTTTGTAATCTGGCTTTTTCCTCCCCCACTCCAGTGGTATAAAGAATTGTGCCGCTTTAATATTTTTTTTTTTTTTTCCTCCTCTCCGGTAAAACTTTTGGTACATTATTTGATGTTTACATTAAAATGTGACATTATACAAGGAAATTCAGATATTTTGCTAACTGTTTTGTTTGAGGAACATCATTAAAGACGAGATTTAATGTTTGTCAAAGCCGTATCCAAATTAATCGCAATCTTTGGGGGTTGAGAACGGTGGTGAGGTTGTTGATTCGTAGGAGCGCTGAGCTCTCCACAAACGCGGCCCTTTAGGAGTACGACCTAAACCGAGAAAATGTTGGAGATTTAAAAACGAAAAGAAATAAGCGTGGTGGAAAACTCAGAAGATAAACTTGGTCCGTAAAGGTTTCTGGTCTTGCACTCTGTTCCTTCGTTTGCGCTGGGGAGACGGAGAGAGTGTTGGTACAGACTCTCCTGATAAACAGTCCTTTTACACTTGAACTAACTCCATCTGAGGAACGTTTCACAGCGACCGAGCTGGGTGTAGTCGCAGCGTCCTCCACTCGCTACACACGAAAATTAACCTTTGAGAGCTGTGTGGGGGTGATGTCCCATTTTCACACGGGACACCTAACTTAACGAGCAGGGGCTGCTGCTGGATTCGCTCACATTTTTGCTCTGGTTGCAATCGGGTTGTTTTTTTACCATTTGACTTTGTGTTTTAAGATGAGGGTCTTTATGTAATGGGGTTGATTTAAGCCCGGTGCGCTGCAGATGTTCGCATATAAATTTTTTATTAGAAGTCTTTGCTGGCTCATGATTCAGAAACTTAATCTTAAAAATGTTTTCTTTCTTTCTTTTTTTTTTTTTGCTGTAAAGAAAAAGCATGCGTAACTCGTTAATTTATTTCCTAATGTCTATACCAAACGGAAGATGCTGGGGGAGGGGAAAGCCCCTGCCAAGTTATGCTTAGCACTTCAGCATATGGCATCGAGTCAAGAGGACCCAAAAAATGAGCAGAGGCCAAATTCTGCAACCTCGAATCAAGCAAAACTACTGTTACATGGGGTTTTTTTGCCGAGCTGACGGCTGCAGAACTAGGTCCATGGGAAATTCATTTGCAAAGGGCTGGGTGTGTGCTCGGCGCGAGTTAGCCTCAGCCTTTTGATTTCGGTGGAGCTGTGCCAGTTCTCCTCAACGGAGCGGCTGGCACGGCTCTGGAGGGAAGAGGAATCTGTGTGCCTGAACGTTGTAGTCTGGGAAGAGTTCTTGATGAGATGTGCAAGACTATGACAAGGGAGAGGTAGGGTTCAAATGCACTTCACTTCGCCAAGTTGGCATTGTAATTTCAGGGGTTTCAAAAATCACTCATTTATATGGAGCAGTCTTTTGATTCTGTTCACCATATTTGAATATTAAACTAATAAACATCACTTGTTAATTTACTGCTATCTGTCAATTAGTTAAGGGGGAGACGGTTGCATCTTGACACCTTTTATTCTGGTTTACACTGAGATTTTATCTACACTGAAAATGTTATGGGTAAAGGAGCATTTTCTCTCTGACTTAAAATTTCAATTCTGTAGCTTTATGAAAATCCTGCTGGTTTTGGTTCTAGATTTTACCACGTGCTCTCACCCAGAGTTTGAGGATGGTTTGGTGGAGATATTCTACCTATCAGCTTAGGAAACATTTAGCATGAATCAGTTGCATTTCTTAGAGTTAATTCCTTTCCAAACAGTCATTTATTCTGCAGTGTCTCATCTAGCCATCTATGTCACACATATAGCCCTGAGCGGGATCTTTTGTTTTTAGAGCAAATTATCCGGCGTTTATTGAAGCCGCAGCTTTTTAAAAACACCCAGAACTGTATTGTAAACTCTTCTAGGGCTTTAATCAAACTTGTATTGAAATAAAATGAAGCCTTACAGATGGCTCCAGTGAGCACTGGTTCAATCTTGTGCTGTAAATACGGAGCTGTTGCCATTAAAGTGAAAATACAAAATTAGGAGTTTAAATTGTTGGTTTGTGTAAATTTTCTCGACCCAGAGGAGATGGTGGAGGCTCAGGCGAATACGCCAAGTGAGTATTTGGCTCCTTGACTTTTGTAGAGCTAAGATGTCACACATAGAAGTACAATCAGTGCCAAATCCCATCCATGCTCCTTGTCTGGGAATAAATGCCCAGTGCTGTCTGTGGAATATTTAAATGACGAGGTCATTTCAGTCTGAATTCAGAAAGCTTGTATGTAGTATCAGGAGTAAGTTCTGATTTTATTCACTTGAATTCCAGTTTCTCATGAGAAAAAACAGGATGTTTCAGGGGAGGTTGTCAGGACTAGTGAAGAATTGAAGAATTGAAAGAAAGATTTTAAGAATGATATTCAGACCTAAAAAATTAAATTCTTTTCTAAGAAGAAAATTGATATGGAGCTTCTACCCTTTAAAAACTCTTACTGACTGCAACTGGTACGTTTCCCTGTATTTGAAGACTGAATTCTTATGAAACCGCAAGCTTTAATCTTCTCCCTGTGAAGTCAGAGGAAGAAACTGGAGCAGATGCTGCTTGTGTCCGTGAGCACAGAGGTGACCAGGAGCTGGATGCTGAAATCCCGTTTCTCCTTTCTGACGGTGCTGTGCTTTCCTTTGGTGCTCAGGGTAAGCCTGGTTATGGTGTGGGGTGTGAACACGCGTGTCTGCAGCCTTCCCAGTTTGCTCCTGTGTCTGAGAACTTTGCTGCTGGGACAGAGCTGGTGTGTTGGTGTTCACCTGCCTCAGTTCTCCGGCTGCTGCAGACCCTTCTCTTCCATGCGGTTCTCTCTTGGTGTGCTGGATCCACCTGGGGATGTGGTTTTGTGTCTGTTCCCAGCTCCTCGTAACCTAGAGCGTGTTGGAGATGATGCTCAGCTGCTGCTCAAGCAGCCTTGAGTGTTCCCACCTGATAAAGAGCTGTTCTGCATAGAAGCTGGTTAGTTAGAACCAAAGCCCTTGCATCCATATTTTCTCTTGGACATTATCTGGTGTGGTTTGTCCTGTTTCACGCGATTGTGTGGGCTGTGGCATTAGCAGTGTGGGAATGCTTCCGTTGGCTTTCCAGACCCTGAGAGTTCTGCTCCCTGCTTTGATTAATTAATGTTTTGTTCCCAGATTTGTCAAGGTCAGCTGGTTTTTTTTGCAGAGATCGTGCTCCATAAGCAGTTCTTTTGCTCTGTGTATAGTATCTGCTATAAGTAGCACTGAGAGCAGCATGTTTGACCACTCTGGATTTTCTTTTTTAGGGTGAATTCAAGCATATCAGAGCCCGCACATTTCCTGAGCAGGAAGCCCATGATACTCGTGCTCTGCTTCTATCATCCTTCAGCTAATTTCATTTGTTTTGTTAGTTTAAGTTTCTAATTTTCCTAGAAAAACTGCAGACAATTAACTTGTCAAGGCGGGTGGTGGTGGTGATCTATGGTGCCTGTAAAAAATTTGCACATCGTATTCCTTGACATGAAATATGGGCTGTTTCTGTTGGCGAAGCAAGATTTGCTCCAGTACCTCTTTGTTAGTTGTGTCAGGGAGCAAAGAATGGATCGTTCTGAGTTTTTTCGTTTTGTTCAAGAAAAGTGAAAGGACTTAGAGCGAATGTGGTGCAAACCTCAGTTTGAGGTGAGCGTTTCATAGAATCATGGAACAACCAGGTTGGAAGAGACCCACCAGCTCATCGTTTTTTCCCTCATTAGTAGCTGCTCCTAGTGAGGTCCAGAAACTGCTCTGTGATGTGATTTCTCCCAGACCGGTGAGCAGATGTTGTCAGTCCATTTTCCGTAACACTTGCTCCCTCCTGAAGGGCAAATAGGTTCACGGGAGACCTGCTGCCAAGCATCCCCGTGCTCCCCGTGAGACCAGTGGCAGTGGGCACGAAGCTGAAACAGAGCCTGGGGATGCGGCCCTGCAAAACAGACTCTGCTGTGGGTTCTGTGGAAGAGAAAGTAGGCCAGGAATTATTCCCTTCTCTTCATTTCTCTGTAGGAATGAGAAGGGCGGCCTGGTGTCTGTCTAGATGCAGAGGGTGCGTGTGTGATGTCTGCACGGCTTGAATTTACGTTCAGTAGCTTCACTGGAAGCAGAACGTTGATCAAGTGTGACAAAGCAACAGTGATCTCACCCTCTGCTTCAGTCAAAACAAAGATGTGTTTTCTTGTCCCTTGGTGATAACGGAGAAGGGAAATAATAAGTGGATCCTGTTGCTGTGGGTGTAATTTGTGGGACAGAGAAGTGTTAATAGTCTGGTATTAAGGTTATAAAAATTATACAGCATTCAAATGGACGCTGTCCCACCAGGGAAAGCTGAAGCTTATTTTAAATGAAGCTTAAATGAGATTTATGTTGTAAACAGGTTCTGCAAACAGCCACAGCTCCGCATCGCTGAGCTCCTGCAGGGGGTATGGTCCTCAAGAGCTGTCCCAAACCCAAGAGAGAAGGTGTCATCCTGCAGCGGGGCCAGGGGTCTGGTTGTGAGGTCAGGGTGTGTGTGGAATTCTTGGCTCTTTGGGACTTTCTGGAAATCATTTCCATAGGTGTTAAGTAAGGAGAAAAAAAGAGGTGACAGCCATGAGAAAGTGATGGAGTGCAAAGGGATCAGTGAAAGAAGATGTGAGTGTATCTGTACCTTTGTAAACTTCATGCCAGGGTGGTCAAACACCCAAGCATCGCGCTCAGGTGCTTTTCAGCCATGGAATAAGGGAAAAGTGGGGTTCTGTATCAAGATTTCTGAATCAGCCTCTCCCTGTGTGCACCCTCGTGTGCTCTAACACCGGCTGTGAGCCCGGGACGAGCTCCTCATCCCCTGCCATCCAGGGCTGGGCTTGGCTGTGGGACGTCAGCAGATACAAACTGTGCTGAGAGCTCCGCGAGCTGCTTGCTAAACAGGCAGTTTTGTTCTTCAGGGTTGTTAGTCTGGCACCTTTTCCGCACAGTCAATTCACACAACACAGCTTTTAAAAACGAGGGAAGCAGATTCTCTCCGTGCCGCCTCGTACCTTACAAATCAACAACCTTTGCAACAGCAAATCCTACTCTTACATAAACAAGAAACTTCACGTCGTCTGTCTCATGGACTCTGTGATTTATCGTGGGCTTCGCAGGGTGGTGGGGAGAGTTTAGCATCCACAGTCATAGAATCAGAATCCTGCACACGCGTGTGCTCCCGTGGGCCATGTAGCAGCCACGCTCCCTTCCCTGTTCCATTGTGGTGACTCCCTGCCAGCAAGGACATTCCTTTCATGTTTTTTCTTATGTTCTTGAAGCCGTGGTCGCCGTTCCCTGCTGTTTGCTCAGCTGAGAGAATGCAAACTGAAGCTGGTTGCAGTTCCCCCTCTCCACATTATATTCTTTTTCCTTTATGAAGGCCAATTACTTTTATTAACTCTCTCAAAACACATTATCGGCTCCCTGGCAGAGAGATTTAGATATGGCAGAACAAACCTGCTGCAAGAGAAGTGCTTTCCCACTGTGAATACCAATGACCAATTTAATGGACGGGTCCCTCATCAGCATTTCTTAATATCTCGAAAAAGAAAATGAAGTCATCCGCATGCTTCTCGGCCTTGCAGGGACCGTACAAAGTGGTGAACGGTGAAAAAGCCTCAACTCAGAGCAGAGAATAAAGCTTAGTGGGTTTGAGAGCTTTAGGAGGGATCTAGCTGAGGTGTCTAAGCTGCTCTCTGTGGGTTTAGGCTCTTGCTGCCCTGATCTATTTGTTTTCTCTGCCTCACGAGTAAAGCGAGCACAGAGAAGCTGTAAAACCTCTGGATGTGAGCCAGACCCCAGCGCCCAGTGGGAATCTTTCCATCGCCCTCACAGGGGCTTCAGCAATGTGGTTCTGCCCTGACACAAGCAGCCGCGCTCACGGTGAGACCTTCCAGGGTCTGTTTTTCTGACATACTTATGTTCTTCCTCATGAATATCATGAAGGTGAGTGAGCAGCTCCTCGGCTGGGCAACAAGTTGGGACATAAAGGTAAGAAATCAGTTGTGGGCCCCTCAGCACAAGAAGGATGTTGAGGCTCTGGAGCGAGTGCAGAGAAGAGCAACAAAGCTGGGGAAGGGGCTGGAGAACAAGAGGAATGGGTGAGAGAGCTGGGGGTGTTTATCCTGGAGAAGAGGAGTCTGAGGGGAGAGCTCATTGCTCTCTACAANTCCTAGAAGGAACCTTGCAAGAGAGGGATGGTGCTTCAGAAAGGTGAGAGCAAAAGGCTTCCCAGGGCCACGGGAGATGCTGCCAGTCCAAACGGAGTGATGAACTCAGATCCACATCCCAAACCTCACTTATCTTAACCCACTGCAGTTCCAAAGTGAGTTCATTTTGATGACGACTGAGCTGGGAGAGGGTTTGTACCTGCCAGCTGCTTTGCTTAGACTGACCTGCACTGTGTGTGTCTGGGGAGCCTCACCTGCTCTCAGAAACCACAGGGGTCACACCAACTACTTTCTCTTCTGTTGTCACGTGTAAAGGATCTTCCTGGAAACTAGGCAAAAATAAGATTTCAAGGCCATTTAGCATTTCATAGGGTTTCAGTGACAACTTGAAGACTTGCAGCCGTCTCTCATGATGAGAAACAGGCAGAGCTCCCCAGCTCATGCTCTGAGCGCCAACGAATGCTTTAACCCAAAATTTTATAATATACGCGTTATTTGTAATGCTTTTCAACTTCAAAGAGCTTGAAAAATATTAATGCAGCTTCACAAAAGGCTTGTGTTCTCGGTGCCACTCTGCTGATGGGGAAAGGGAGATGTGACTGAGTCTGAGCTGGGGCTCTGGGTGCCCAGCTGGGGTCTGGCAGCCGGCAGGGCCACAGGCAGCGCCTCAGACCGGCACACGACATCTGAGTGATTTCCTAAAACATGTGAACACATCATGATTTCAGGTCTCTTGGAATCGATCAGAAATTTTCTCTTCTGGACTGTTGTTCTTCGGAATCGTGGACAGGTAAGTGCAGAGGGAAGGAATGATAGAGTCATAGAATAGTTCAGGTTGGAAGGGACCTTAAAGATCATCTAATTCCAACCCCACTGCAATGGGCAGGGACACCTCCCACTAGACCAGGCTGCCCCAGGCCCATCCAACCTGGCCTTGGGGTGGTTGTTCCCTTTTCTCTTGCTTCCTAACTTATAAAATGAAAAAATTGC
>WAAB01021100.1:98770-121887 GCA_013389865.1 Piaya cayana | reverse complement strand
GCAGTTATTCCAGGCAAAGAACTCGTGCACTTAGCTGAACTAAGTGATCACATCAAGATACCAGAGTTGTCTCTAGCTGTTAGTATGTACCTCACTGAGTGCAAGGAGCCTCCTAAACAGAGGGAATCAATGTAACACGCGTAGTCTGAATGTTTTTGGACAGTGTGTCAGTGGTGCTCTGCCTTTCTCACAGAGCTGTGTCTGGAAAAGCACCTGTACCCTGCTCTTACTCCAATTGCCAGCTAGGGTTTAGGGTTTTTTTCTCTCCAGGCCTGTAATCTTCAGTTCTGGTATTGATCGCTTGCTTTCCAGGATCTCTGTAGCACACTGCTTACAAAAAAACCCAGCAAACTAAACAGTGTTTGAGGGTGGGGAGGCCCTGGCCCAGGCTGCCCAGAGCAGGGGTGGCTGCCCCATCCCTGGAGGGGTTCAAGGCCAGGTTGGATGGGGCTTGGAGCCCCTGATCCAGTGGGAGGTGTCCCTACCCATGGCAGGGGTGGCACTGGATGGGCTTTGAGGTCTCTTTCAACCCAAACCATTCCATGATTTTATGAGAACAAAATCCCATTGCAGCTGTAGCTGTGGGACAGGCTGTCCATCCGTGGAATTGCTGAATTGGATTGGGTTGGAAGGGAAACTTCTCCAAGAACTTTCAAAGGCCAGACCCAGTGGAACAAAGGCACTTTCCACCAGCCCATTGTCAGTAATGAAGATGTGGGATCTCCTGATTTTCTCGTGTTCCTTCATCATCCATTTATTGTCTCTTGGTCTGCACTTTGTGTGTGACATCTTGGTGCAGGAGTTCTCCTTTGTGGTTCGTTGGTCATTTCTCAGCCTTTTGAGTGATGAAGCATTTAGTCACAAAGAAAGATGAAATCTTTCTAGGTTTTAGTTCTTCTCGGCTTGTAACATCAGCCTGTTTTCCAGCAGTGTTCCTGCCCGTTTGGGTTGGGTACACAGCTGAATTTGCAGTGATACATTATAAGCTACTCTCATGGCATTCCTCCATCTCCCCTGGTTTTAATCCTCAATAAATAAAGTATTAAATACTCATGGTGTACCAGTAAATGGAAACGCCTGGAGAGATGAAAGTGAGTAACCCTTCTACCATTCCCCTCTACTGCACATAATCCTCAATAATGGGATCCTAGTTCAAGCTGCTGTGGGCACGATACTGAAGGATTCTTTCCCCGAGTTTTTCCCTGTATGTGATATATGCTATTTTCCATTTTGTTTTATTGTTTTTTTACCAAAGCAATCACGTAAATTATATTATAATAGTTTGACTTTGGAGAATTTATCTTCCTGCATTCTGTGAAGAGCTGGATGGTGCTTCCCTCAGCATGATCCCCCCATCTTTAATTGAAATGTAATTGTTTACTAAACCATTGCAACGAGAAGGGAAAATTACTATCATTTTGGTGTGTGGCTGCATACATTAGAGCACCCCTTTGACGAGGGCTGAATTTCAGGAGAATAGGAACATTACCACGGATGATATATAAACAGAAAGCTATTATCATTAAACTGTCAACTGCAGCCGACTTCAGATAACCAGTGTTAGTGGCAGCAAGAAATACGTGTCTCACTTTGTGAATGCGTCTGTAACTTCAGTCCCCGCTTGTGGAACGGGGATGGGCTTGGAAGCTTTGTGTTTCTGAGCATTTCAGGGAGCGGAAGAAAAACAAGGGTGTCCTGAGCGTCTGCAGTTATTTCTAGTCTTGCTGGTATTGTTTTGCAAAAACAAGGAGTGCCAAACTGAGCGTTGGATTTATTTATTGTCAGCAGGCAGACGTACTCTTGATTCGAGGTTAGCTGGTGGATTTCCAGGCTCTGCACAAAGGTGGAGAGTTACCAGCTGCCTCCTTTGACAGGTGGGAAACCTGAAGTAGGGAAGAGTTGCTGAACTTAAAGGCGATCAGGGAGCAAAGCCTGGAAATGTGTCCCCAGCTGAATTTCGATATTTCTGTTTCCCAGTTGTGGTGTTAACTACTAGCTGAGCTCTTCCAAAATACTGCTCCAAGATCCTCCTTTGGTTTCAGGAGAGTTAGATTTTCTGCTCAGAATTGGTGCTGTCATGTGAAAATGAGTAAGTGGCTTCCCAGTCTCCCAGGTCAGACGGGCCTGGCTTTTATACTTTCTGCTCCAGCACCCCATCTGGTCAGACTTCCAATTGCTTGGTATTAAAATTAGAGCCCTCTGTCTTATTTTTCTAAGTCAGCTGTTAATATAAATCTCCAGGTGTTTTTGCATGTACTTCAAGACATGGGACAGGCTCTAGCTGAGGCATGAAAGGTTTTGTTTCAAAAAAGGGGACCTTTTTTCATACTCTGGACAGGAATGGGAAATTAAACCAGTCGTAAATACAATATGTTTAATTATTTGAGTCTCATGTATACTGAAGGTTTCCCAAGTCCCCTTGGAGTTTGCGGTCGAGGGAGTGCTGGTATCCGGGTGGTTAATGACGCCAGGAGAGCCAGATTGCCGTGCAGAGCTGCAGTTCAAACCACCGAGGATTTATGATGCGTATCAGGCAGGGGAAAGGAGTGACAAGAAAGAGAGATGGTGCTATGACCTGCTGCACTGAAAAGGACTGTAAGGCAGGCTGTGGATCTTTTACCTTTTTGAACTGAATAATCCCAGGGAGGTCTCTTTTTTAGAGCCTGCAGCTGTCTAAAGGAGTTTTACAGAAAGGAGAGGCATAAGGGCTCATCAACAGCTCAGTCCACATGCTGAGGCTGCTCTTCTTCAGTAATCCTGGTTTAGTTTTGGCGGGGTGGAGCATGGCTTTGTGCTGCTTTTGATTGCTGTCACACTGATGTGGCTGGACAGCAGAGCTCTCTGTTGCACAGGGTCTGTGTGGACAGCAGCAGGGCTGGCTCTGGGGAGAGGATGGAAGCTGCTCTGGCATTGTTAGCATCTGTTAGATGCTTTGTGTAAGGAGAATTAATAGAGCTTGGTCAGCTCCTAAAGAGTACGGATCCCCACAGCGCAGTCAGAGCCCCTTCTTTAATCTGCAGTGATGGCAGCTTCCACCAATGGGGAAATGGCCACAGATCACTGAAGAGCTCTGCCTCAGCCACCATGGGAACATTCAGTGCTAGGGGAGAAACTCTCATTTTTGCTTCTTGTGTAAGGCCTGGGCAGTGGATTAACAAGGGAGCTTATGTTTCTAGGGAAAAATAAAAGTCAAATACTGAGTAGTTCCCAGGTGAGAAAAGGGAGAACAAACACTTTGGTGAGTTGTCTGGCTCTGCAGTGGGTATAAATGAGCACAACTCCATTGATTTCAGTTAGCTGCTCCAAATGTTTGCCCTCCCTCATCCCTGGAGGGCAGCTGGAGCCACTCCCCTGGGGTACGGGGAACCCAGCAGCTTTGAGGGAAATGTTGTCCAGGGTCCAGAGGAGGCCAGCGGCAGAAATTCCTTGGAGCTGCAAGAGGAGATCACATCCTTGTGCCAGGAAACAGACTGGAGCCAGGGAAGGAGCAGGAGGGAGAAAGCAGCTCCAGGCTTCCTCTTCACAGAAAGCCTTTTGTGGGAGAAACCTCTGTTCTCGTGAGTTTACTGCTCTCCTCTGCAGACCCCTCCGCTCTTGTAGAAGCAGCGGTGTAGCTGTATCAGAAACACCAGCGGTTCCTGGATGTCTGTGTAGAGAGAGCCCATGGGAGGGGTGTTTAAAATGTGGGCTGTAAGCAGGGCTAATAGGAAATGCTAATTCCCATTTCATTCTTTTGATCAGCATATATTGGACGATAATTACAGTGATAGCGCTTGGCACTTCTGTAGCACCTTTCATCTGGGGCTGTCACGGCTCTGCCAATCGCAATTCAAGCTCTCAGCCACTGTGGGGCTGGGGTTTACTCCGTGTCTTAAAACCAGTGGGGAAACCAAGGCATGGGAGGTGATGTGTCCTGCCCCAGCTTTCACAGTCCGTGTTAGGGAGGAGTTGGGGCTGTATTGGAGTTCTGCTGGACATCATCTAAGGAACAAAACCAACTTCAAGGCATCATTTCAATGCTGAAAATGATAAAAACTCTCCAGGTGACCAGCCTTGACTCTCCAAAACATGTTTAGTGTTTCTTGTGGCAGTTTAACAATTGAATACATGCCCGGGTGCTCTGTTGTGGTTTTATCTGCTGTGATTGTTTCAATTCCTCGCACAAAGACAGACGAGCAATCTCAAACCCTCATAAGATTCCTCAGCAATGTTCTGATTATCTTTGTCCTTTAGAGTCTCTGCTTCCAAAGGGTGGTTTGAAAAGAAGTGGCCACCTTGTGCTCCTTTCAAAACTCTTGCTTTTGGTAAGATTTCAGATGCTGCCCTAGAAGTCCAAATGCAAACACCCTGTACTAATTAACAGGCTGGAGGGAGACAAATGCATCTGCCTGTTTTCATTTCTGTGAAATGAATGAAAGGCAAAAAGCAAACAAACAAAAGCTTTCATTTGTTTAAGCCTCTGGGCGCTGAAAACCCCTCAGGTTGCTGGTAGCACAGAGAAAAGACAACCATTAAAATATACAACTTGACAGTGTCCCTTTAATTTGTTTCTGGGTCATAGATAAAGAATTGTACTGCAGATATAAAAGGTAGGATAATAAACACATTCCGTTCCTCTGCTTTCAATCGTGCTGATATTGTGCTTCCAGAAAACAAGTCAGAGTGTAGGGTATTATTTGAATCTCTTAGAGAGCTCCGGTAGAGCATGAGTGTCCATTTAATCAGGACCTTCAGCTCTGAACACTTTCCATTTGGGAATTCGCTTTAGCTCATGGGTATTAGATATTTACTTAGATATTAAATTGATGGCAATGGAATTAATAGAAATGTGTGCTGTTGCCACAGTTAACACTGGATGGTTATCAATACATTTCTTCCAAGTTTTAGCCTAATTTCTGAGACCTTTTTTCTCGCTTAGACAAAACATTTCTCTTTAATAGCCCTAACAATGCTATATTTTAAGCCATAATCTCTTGCACTTCATTGTGGTAGGTGGTTCATGTGTCATCTGTGTGCTTTGGCGAGAATTTAGAATGCTGTGGCAAGAAACCATGTAGGAGATGCTCCAATCCCAGCTGGAAGTGACCCTGTCTGTGTTGTCCTCTCTTTGGAAGCATCTGACTTTGAACTTTTAACAGGCATGGAAGAGCGTGTGGCACTTGCTACTGAGTAGGGCCTCTACGTTTGATCATTTGGAAGTTTTTCTGGAGGTTTCTTCTTCCCGCCCAAACCCCAAAGTGGTGCTGCCTCATGTTCAAAGGTTTCTCCAGGTGGTGACACTGTTGTTCCAAACCCAGCAGGTCTGGTTCGGGTGGTCTCTTGCTGATTGCGTGGTCTCATGATATTTGCAGGTGAATAACTTTTTATTACTGTGGGTCTGTAGGTAAACACACATGTTAAGGTGACATTGATTTCTCTATACCTTTCTCAAACTTTAGTTGCCATGGAAACAAGATTACCTTTCTCCTCCATCCTGTCACTTTTTCCCGGCGCTGCACTCTGCTAAGCAAAAGACTCTGTTTGTCCTCCCCGAGCTCCTCTCTGAGTGGGCAGCGATAGTCATGGCTCAGGCATCGAGGATAATTTGAGCGAGCGACGGCTCTTGTGCCTTTTTGGAGATGTTCAGGTATTGCTGGGCCTGGCGCTCTGCCAGCAACTTCCCTGTCTTTATCTTCCTCCGTAATTACCGTGGATCATATCTTACCTGCAACGTTCTTCAAAGCAGCAAGGCAGTGAGCTCCAGAACTAATCATGTCTTTATTTCCTAAATCGCGCTGTGTAGTCATGGGCACCGTTCCGCAGAGTGCGGCTCGCAGGGCTCAGCAGGACCTGCCTCCACCTGCCCTCCTCTCCTCTCCGCGTTCCTGCCACGTGCAAGATCATATCCACATGTTTCCCAGGACATGACAGTCTGCCCTGATTATAGGAACTGATTGAGTTCCCATGCCTTCTTGGGAGATTTTCCCAGGCTCGAGTTCCAGGCTATGACATGCAGAGCAGTTTTCACTTGTTTTGTGTCCAGAGAGCAGCTGGGAGTCCCGAGGGGCTGTGCCACGATTCTACCTCCTTGCCAGCACCAGGAAGGTTCTGCTGGAGCTGTGCAGTCACTCTGCAGCCCACTGTTCCAGGTAGTGTAAGGAAAAGTGGAGCCCAGATCCATGTCCGTATGTTTATTCAGATGTTGCAGGAATGGGTAGAATCCCATTCAGTAGGATTCAAATCTTACATTCAAAGCCAGGTTGGATGGGGCTTTGGGCAACTGGATCCAGTGGGAGGTGTCCCTACCCATGACAGGGGTGGGACTGGCTGGGCTCTGAGGTCCCTTCCAACCCAAACCATCCTCTGACACGGCGTCCGGCTGAGCTGGAGGGACAGCCTGCGGGCTGTGGCTGCCTCCTGCCTTCAGCCCTGCTCTGAGCGAGCCTCCTTGGCAATTAGGGAGTCACAAACAGTTAAGGAATAAATGAATGAGGCTTAAATCTGCCTGATTGAATTGAAATCTCCTGCTGGGTGACAAAATTCTGCTTTAAAGATAGTAAATCCACTGCTAATAATTAGTCAAGAAATAATCACTGCTAAGACCCAAAAATAGGATCTGCCACTTACAATGTCTGTCTTATGATTTTACAGAGGGGTGGAACAGCAAGGAACTTCATTTTGCCTCCAGTTCTAGAAGGATGTTTTCTTGAGTTTATATCTCTGGCACAGGTTCAATTTGAGTGTCCTAGGAAACATAATTGTGAGCTGTGTGGTTTATTGCTATCTCACATCACATTCTTTGCCGCCTTAACCTAGAGATCAGACACAAGATAGAAGCTTAGGAGGGAAAGGAAAGGAGTGAAGGTGGAGAAAAATAGCAGGGAGTAGTCTTGTGTTTGAGTTTGTTCAGCCTTGAGAAGAGGAGGCTTAGCACAGACCTTGTACCAGTACATAAAGGGTGTCTACCAGGAGGAGACACATGGAAAAGACAGGGGCAATGGGTAGAAGTTGCTCCCAGGGAGATTCTGATTGCATTCCAAAAGAAAACGTTTCACCATGAGAACAGTTAAAGGTTGAAATCATCTCCCCAGGGAAGCTGTAGATCCCTCTACTCTGGACACACTTAAGGCTCAGCCTGACAGAGTGCTGGGCCTTCTCATTTCAACTATACATCACCTTAAAGGTTGGACCAGATGGTCCCCGAAGTCCTTTCCAACATGGTATTCCGTAATTCTACAAATTTAAATTGATAATTGAATGCTTGTGATTTCATCTGAAAAGGGAAAACTGCTGGGTCCTTTTCACTTTTACTTTGTGTAGAAGGGACAGGCAGAGACCGCGCTTCCAGTCTCCAGCTGGAATTCTCCGTATTCCTAGCCTCCGGTTTCTATTTCAATTAGAGGAGGACTTTGAGAACTATTTTACTGATTTATAAAACCACCTGAAGTCTTTGATATAATTTCAAGTGGAAGGATTCCTCCTGCCCTCTCCTGAGGATTACTGCCTGTTCCAGCCCTGAGCTCCCTTAATCAAAAGATTGTCTGGTCTGTGTGCCATGAGGGACAGAGGAGCTCCTGCCAGTGTCACAGATGTGTTCTAGTTAACCCTTCCTTCTTATTTTACTTGGTTATTTTTCACAGCTCCATGCAGGTAACTCGAGCTGAAATAGTTCTTTTCATAAATGTTGCGGTTAGGACACACGAGCTTCATCTTAAGTGCATTCACAATGTGTGGAAATTAAGTTGTCTAGAAAGGCTGATAGGGAACAACGCGAGACTGATGTACTATCTGAATTATAGCAGGTATTCACCGCACTTTTACAAAAGTTAACATTTTTGTTTGATTGCAGCTGTAATTATTGTGGAATACAAATGTTCCAATTTAAGCTGCAGAAATGTGCTGAAAATCTTTGGAGCCAGGAGCATCTGCCTGAAACATGAGTTTCATATTTGGATGAGTAACTTTTACTGCAAGATTACGCAATGAATCCCTCCATTCAAGGGATAATAATAATTTTTTATTCTAAACATATCATCTACCAACTGCTTTTTAAAAATTTATTGGCCCAGCAGCTGGTTTTGTAGCAAATGTGTTATTAAAGCACAGCAGATTTGTCAGTGAAAATGCAGTGACTTGATGTTGATGCCGTCCTGCAGGCTCAGGGCCGGCCATCAATACCGGGGAAGTGGGGATCTCTCTCCCAGTATTTGCTCTGCTCGGAGGGTTTCAGGTGGAAGCAAGTAGGAAGCTGCCTAGATACAACATGACATCCACGTGCTGCTCCAAGGCCGTAAATCAAAGTGGGGAAGGCAATTATAAAACACTCATGAAGCGATTTACTCTGTATCGTGTAGCGAAACTGGACTTGAAAAGGGAACATTAATGTAAACAGATTTATGGGGATGGTTTTCTCATCTGTCCGGTGCATTCATTGCTCATTGTGGAGAGTTTTGATACCTGTTTTGACATCAAGCAATGTATGTGAGCAGTTACACTGCCGGTGTAGGACAGGAGCGTTCTCGAGCAGCGATCCTGGCTTTGGGGCCATACAGTCAGTGTTGCCCTTACACATCTCCGCCTCAAACTCATCTCATTTGTGACCTGCCCAAAGGATCTGTTCTGACAGTGTTTCCTCCCTGCTGTCCTACCCCCACCTGTGCTCTCTCATTTTCCCCCTCTCAGACTTGCTGAAGCACGGCTCCTCGGCAGGCTCTTTTAAAAGGCATATTTGCACTTCTGATACTGGAAAAGAATGAAATTAATCTGCTCTATACAAAGAGAGACATTTTTTCCTGACATCGAAAGGCAGATTGCTTTATCCCAGCTATTAATGTGCACGTTACGTATCTGGTGCCGAGCCCAAGGATCGTTCACTGGAGCTGAAGTTCTGCCTTACAGGAATAGTCGCAAAGTGCAGCTCCTGGAAACTCCTGGGCTTCTTAGACCCTGGCACAAGCACCAAGGAGCGATGGTGTCTGTGGCCACGGGCCTGGCACTGAGTGACACTCACAGCAAACAGGACCCTGCATCCAGTTTTACCCTGGGCACAGGCTCAAAACCTTAAGAATCTGCAGGTGTTTTCACTTGGATGCTTTCTATAAAAAAATCTGAGTGATAGAAACCATCAATCTTTGCAAGAGTTTCATTGTTTTCCATGCCTGAATGGCATCACCAAGCACCCAAATATACATTGCTACTACGTCCTATAAATTCTTTATTTTATCTTCAGTTAAATCACAACTACACTTTAAAAGCAGGATGAATGCAATGATTCATAGCCGGTACTGAGCGTTTAAGTCATTATTATGCTACAAAAAGTATTGTGAAAGTTTAAATTTATAGGAGTGTGAATAATTTTCTGTCAGTTGGGGATTATCCCTTCTAAAAGGCACTCGTTCTCTCCATATCCGAGCTTTCAACAGTATTTGTCTGATTGGAATCTGTTGCTCTCTGCTGTCAGATAAATCTCCTGGGCGCGTGGTGCATGGGAGTCTGTAACTGTGAAACTTGCTGCATTTATTGAAAGTCAAATACTTAGAACTGTATCATAAACAAGTGAAGTCTTGGAACTCATAGGATATATATTTGAAGCATTGAGTACTGGTTGAGCTGCGTAGCTCCTGGATTTGGAGTTTTTTGTTTAAAGACACTTCAGTTCTCATCAGTCTATTCCCATGAGGATGGCTTGCATTAACCATTGCAGTTCAAGATCTCACTTTTCTGATTTCATAAATAATAGTGAGAATGACTCTTGTAGAGGCCATACTTGTTGAGATGTTCCCTCAGATTTTCCTTGATGATCCTTACTGTGGCTGGATTAAGTCATTAAAACCTTACTTGGAGAAACATCTGTCTTGTTATACTATCAGTTTTGCTCTTTGCAGTAACGAGACAAAGAATATGGATAAAGTGATACATTTACTCTACTTCCTAATTACATTAGAAAGCAGGCTTCATGAACAGTGTGAATCTTTTTTTTTTTTGTCTAGACACTGCTTGGATGTGCCGGGACAATCGGGAGGCACTTTGCTTAGTCCTGAAGTTGTGAGGGCATCACTTTTCCTCTGCTGCAATCCCAACCTGCCACAGCGGTTGCCAGCACTAGGGTTTGTCTCCTGTCCAGCAGTGACAGCTTTGTTCTAGGGAACTAATGATGCTCAGGAACCTCATTGGAGCACAGTTCTCTACAGAGAACAGAGGAAAGCAAAGCGTGGATTCTCTTTCGGTGTGCTCCAAGGAGCACCAGAGTCCTGGGGTGGCCATAACAATGGATCCAGGAGCTGGAAAGCAGCTTCTGCAAAGTGTTGACTGCTCTGACCTCTGTTCACCTTTAGGAGCCTTGCACTGCCCAGGAGGCTCTCTGCTGCTGTCAGGGTTGTTCACACAAAGGGAAAAGAAGTTCTGTATGTGACCAGTTCTATTTCACCCATTGCAGTTCTTTCCCAGGTAGCATCCTTGCTTGGCTTCCTCTAGACACTTGTTTTCTACTCCCTTCTCTCTCTGAGTAAATAACTGTTTGTGTTCTTCAAGGTTACTTGCATTCTACCTGTGTCTGCTTTTCTGCATCATTCATCCCTGATTGCTCAATTACCCTTCTCCTGCATTCCTAAGGAATATTTATCTGTCTTGTTCGGCTATGAAATGTTGACAGTACAATAATTACAGAACTGTGAACAAATAATCCTGAGTAGTGTGGTTGTGTTTTAATAGGAGAACAAAGACTCCAAATTGAGGAATCAGGTGGTCGTGGAATAACAATGGCTCCTGCGTGGTAATTGTTTCCTAGGTCCTTCCTGGCAGTTACATTCCTTCCCTGGGACTTTATTAACGCCCTGTCTGTTCCATGTGCAGGTTCCATGCGACTCATCCGCATGACAGAGAGTGCAGGCTGGGTCTTTCCCAGTTCTCTGTTTCCTTACTGGAAGGCCTTGGCTTACCTGCAGGTTTTGGTAGTTCTCTTGGTCTACAGGCCTGTGCTGGCTGAGGGCGGCTGTGTCAGAGGCTGAGGGAAGACTCTTCCCCTGGTAGGAAAGAGCACAAAGGAACAGAGTGAAATTCTGCAAAGAAACGTTTAGCTGACTGTCGGGAAAGGTGTCCTGAGACAAGAGGCACACGTGGCACTGCGAGCTGCCAGGCTGTGTAATCCTTCCTCTGGGGCACTGGGAGAAGATCCCGTGACCAAGACGCTTCCAACAGGATAGGTAAAGGTTTTACAAAAATGGAGCATAAGCAGCAATCCTTTACTGACCAGAAGTGGAAAAGGGATGAGATGTTACTGTTGAAGCTATCGCTTCTCTCTGTGATTTGCTGGTACTTACATGTGTTGGGTTTGCCATATTCATAATTAACCCTCAGTGCCTCTCATTTGACGTAATTCCAGTTTTCATGACCTGGACAGGCCCGCACTGGCCCTTTGGTGACCTGTGGGACTTCAGTTCATCTTCATCTGATTTTTCAAATGGACTGAACTAAGTGTTTCCAATGACACTGCAAATTCGATTAATCTTCTGCCATAGCAGGGCAGTGTTGCTAAGCAGCGCTCGCCAACAGGAGACGGCGCACATTCCAGGGCTGCTTCATGGCCTGGCTCACACGCAGCCCCTCTCGAGTGCTTAAGCTCCATATCTCTGTGGTTATTCTCTAACTCTCCCATCCAAGGCCAGGCTGAGAGAGTTGGGGTTGTTCAACCTGGAGAAGAGAAAGCCCCAGGGAGACCTTAGAGCAGCTTCCAGTGCTGGAAGGGACTCCAGGAGATCTGGGGAGGGGCTGTTGATCAGGGCGGGCAGAGGTAGGATGAGGGGAATGGTTTTCAGCTAAAATATGGGAGGTGGAGGTGAGATTTTGGGCAGAAATGTTTTACTGTGCGGGTGGGGAGGCCCTGACCCAGGTTGCCCAGAGCAGTGGTGGTTGCCCCGTCCCTGGAGGGGTTCAAGGCCAGGTTGGATGGGGATGGGAGCCCCTGATCCAGTGGGAGGTGTCCCTGCCCGTGACAGGGGTTGGTCCCTTCCAACCCAAACCATGGTCTCATTCTAATCCCAGTGTGTGGAGCAGTAGGACCTGAGGTTTTGTTGCCATCTGTCACTGGGCACACAATGTTTTTGCAGCAGTTGTTTCATTCTTTTGGGTTTTATCCTCATTCTGCAACACTTGTGTCCCAGAGGGCTTTCCTTGCCACTATAGAATAGTGTTCTAAGGTAACATCAGTCAGAACAGGTTGGTGGTTGATGGTTGTTACTTGCTTAGACATAAGAGCTCCTTGTGTCACTTCTGTGTGTCTCTTTGACTCTCCCAGGATGGGTGGGAAGTGTCCTGAGGAAGCCCGGAACAAGGACTGGTCTAGTAGAAAATATTTACTCCCATTTTCATAGCTATAAGCTTATTCCTAATACACTCACAAAAATGAACACCCGCTGTGAAACACTGCATCACACATTTATACTCATGGCAAGTATTTATGGCAGTTTCATTATTATGAGTAGTGAAAAAAAATTCTGAAGTCCTCCCAAGTCCCCTGTAGTTGAGATTTGCTTGAACTGAAACAAAAAGATATGGGAGAACTCTAAAAATAACCCCATCTGTTCACTAGTTCTGTGATACGTCTTTATAGTCTTTATTCTGTGTGAACTTCAGATAAGAGCGTAAACCACGACTTCCGTGTCAGTGACCAGCATCTCCCAGGCCTCATCTTCAAACCCTCACCATGTTTCAAACCCCTCACCGTGTTTCCCTTGCTCATTGCAGTTAGAAAGTGCTGGGAGCTGCCAGGGCTCTCCCCAAGATGCTCGCCATGCATCCAGCTTGATTTATTGGTCTGTTTTTTATTTCATATACATCGTGTTTCCATGGTGCTGACGTTTTACCTTTAAAACTGTACCATGTGGGTTCACTGCGAATGAACATTAATGGTGTGGGAGTCAGCTGCAGCCCTGCATCGGTGCTTTGTGTTTAATAAAACAGGAGCTCAAGGGTTTGCCGTCTTTCATAATTGACTCGAGTTTTGTGCTTCTCCCTTTTTCTCTCCTTTCCACTTTTCTTATTGTTGGCTGAGGATGCGTGGAAGTACACGGCTCCTGTATCCTGCAAGGTGGACAGTTTTGATGGGCTTGCACATATGCTGTAAAAGTCTTATACTATTAAAAATATCCAAATGTTACAATATAATATAAGATTATTTCCACTTTCAGTGCAATTGGAAATGCCAAAACTAAAATGAGAGTTTTATCACCTTCCTCTGGCTGCAGCCAGACGATGGCATCGAATTTCATGATTGTTCAAATACGTAAGGAAAACCAGCTCAAATCAGAGCAGAGTTAATTGTCCTGTTTTGGATTGTGCCTGTCCTGTTTTAGCGTGAGTAGCAGTGGCTGTAATTAAGCCATTCCTCAAAAGGATTTTGTTTTGGTTTGTTCTGCCTGCGCTCTTTGCGTCTCATTATAACTTCAGTCAGCCCTTCTGATTAGAGCGATTGTGTTCCCGCCGTGAGGATGTCAGAGTCAAGTCTGCACAAACAAAACAAGAAAAGCAAAGCTCTTGCACTTAAAAAAGCAAACTCGCTGCACAGCCTGAACTCAGTGTGTCTTTTCCTAGCTGGGCTGGGTGAGCTCTGTGCTGCTCTGGCCTTTGGGGGAGGTAAATTCCCCTACAACCATGCACGTTTCATGCTGCTGTGTTCTTGTCCAGAACGGCTCTCTGCGCTCCAAAGACCCTGAAATATCTCCTCTTCCTCAGAAATTTGGCTGTGCCAGGGATGAATTCATACAGCTCATACCTCTGCTTACACTTTAAAGGGTTTTTCATGATTTATTTATGTCCGCTGCCTCAAAGGCAGTTCATANCGGCGCACATTCCAGGGCTGCTTCATGGCCTGGCTCACACGCAGCCCCTCTCGAGTGCTTAAGCTCCATATCTCTGTGGTTATTCTCTAACTCTCCCATCCAAGGCCAGGCTGAGAGAGTTGGGGTTGTTCAACCTGGAGAAGAGAAAGCCCCAGGGAGACCTTAGAGCAGCTTCCAGTGCTGGAAGGGACTCCAGGAGATCTGGGGAGGGGCTGTTGATCAGGGAGGGCAGAGGTAGGATGAGGGGAATGGTTTTCAGCTAAAATATGGGAGGTGGAGGTGAGATTTTGGGCAGAAATGTTTTACTGTGCGGGTGGGGAGGCCCTGACCCAGGTTGCCCAGAGCAGTGGTGGCTGCCCCGTCCCTGGAGGGGTTCAAGGCCAGGTTGGATGGGGCTGGGAGCCCCTGATCCAGTGGGAGGTGTCCCTGCCTGTGACAGGGGTTGGTCACTTCCAACCCAAACCATGGTCTCATTCTAATCCCAGTGTGTGGAGCAGTAGGACCTGAGGTTTTGTTGCCATCTGTCACTGGGCACACAATGTTTTTGCAGCAGTTGTTTCATTCTTTTGGGTTTTATCCTCATTCTGCAACACTTGTGTCCCAGAGGGCTTTCCTTGCCACTATAGAATAGTGTTCTAAGGTAACATCAGTCAGAACAGGTTGGTGGTTGATGGTTGTTACTTGCTTAGACGTAAGAGCTCCTTGTGTCACTTCTGTGTGTCTCTTTGACTCTCCCAGGATGGGTGGGAAGTGTCCTGAGGAAGCCCAGAACAAGGACTGGTCTAGTAGAAAATATTTACTCCCAGTTTCATAGCTATAAGCTTATTCCTAATACACCCACAAAAATGAACACCCGTTGTGAAACACTGCATCACACATTTATACTCATGGCAAGTATTTATGGCAGTTTCATTATTATGAGTAGTGAAAAAAAATTCTGAAGTCCTCCCAAGTCCCCTGTAGTTGAGATTTGCTTGAACTGAAACAAAAAGATATGGGAGAACTCTAAAAATAACCCCATCTGTTCACTAGTTCTGTGATACGTCTTTATAGTCTTTATTCTGTGTGAACTTCAGATAAGAGCGTAAACCACGACTTCCGTGTCAGTGACCAGCATCTCCCAGGCCTCATCTTCAAACCCTCACCATGTTTCAAACCCCTCACCGTGTTTCCCTTGCTCATTGCAGTTAGAAAGTGCTGGGAGCTGCCAGGGCTCTCCCCAAGATGCTCGCCATGCATCCAGCTTGATTTATTGGTCTGTTTTTTATTTCATATACATCGTGTTTCCATGGTGCTGACGTTTTACCTTTAAAACTGTACCATGTGGGTTCACTGCGAATGAACATTAATGGTGTGGGAGTCAGCTGCAGCCTTGCATCGGTGCTTTGTGTTTAATAAAACAGGAGCTCAAGGGTTTGCCGTCTTTCATAATTGACTCGAGTTTTGTGCTTCTCCCTTTTTCTCTCCTTTCCACTTTTCTTATTGTTGGCTGAGGATGCGTGGAAGTACACGGCTCCTGTATTCTGCAAGGTGGACAGTTTTGATGGGCTTGCACATATGCTGTAAAAGTCTTATACTATTAAAAATATCCAAATGTTACAATATAATATAAGATTATTTCCACTTCCAGTGCAATTGGAAATGCCAAAACTAAAATGAGAGTTTTATCACCTTCCTCTGGCTGCAGCCAGACGATGGCATCGAATTTCATGATTGTTCAAATACGTAAGGAAAACCAGCTCAAATCAGAGCAGAGTTAATTGTCCTGTTTTGGATTGTGCCTGTCCTGTTTTAGCGTGAGTAGCAGTGGCTGTAATTAAGCCATTCCTCAAAAGGATTTTGTTTTGGTTTGTTCTGCCTGCGCTCTTTGCGTCTCATTATAACTTCAGTCAGCCCTTCTGATTAGAGCGATTGTGTTCCCGCCGTGAGGATGTCAGAGTCAAGTCTGCACAAACAAAACAAGAAAAGCAAAGCTCTTGCACTTAAAAAAGCAAACTCGCTGCACAGCCTGAACTCAGTGTGTCTTTTCCTAGCTGGGCTGGGTGAGCTCTGTGCTGCTCTGGCCTTTGGGGGAGGTAAATTCCCCTACAACCATGCACGTTTCATGCTGCTGTGTTCTTGTCCAGAACGGCTCTCTGCGCTCCAAAGACCCTGAAATATCTCCTCTTCCTCAGAAATTTGGCTGTGCCAGGGATGAATTCATACAGCTCATACCTCTGCTTACACTTTAAAGGGTTTTTCATGATTTATTTATGTCCGCTGCCTCAAAGGCAGTTCATATCAGCCTGGGGTTTACTTCATTGTATTCCAGCAGAACTTGAAAAGCCATTTGGGCTAAACAGAGACAGATGGATATGAAATGGAGCAGAAGTGCTGTTCTCACTTGTGCAAATGTTGCACTGGTTGTGCCTGAGCTGATGTGTCTGTACCTCGTGGTGCGGTGCAGGCAAAGGACGTCACCCCGTGCTCCGCACCACAGAATGGGGCATCTCCTTGTTCTCTGCTGTAGCCAATTCTGAGGGCTCTGCAGATTTCTCTTTATTCTCATTTCATCCAGTCTATTAATTTTTTGAACGAAACCTTCCTAAGTTAGTAGTTTAATCTTTTCCAAGGTATTTTTGGTGGTAAGTGCTGCCCACGCATAGGAAGATGGGATTCTGCCCTAGGCAGCTCTCAATATAAACTTAAAAGCGTGCAGAGACCATGTAATATAAAGGGCAATACTTTAATTGCTGGAACTCCCAAGAATGCAGCGAGGCTGGAGGAGTAGGCGTCTTCATAGGGTAGGATTAGCCTCATTTGTCTGGAGATCAGGATCAAATATTGTTTAAAGTCAGAGATGAAGAAGAAATGGATGATGTTCTGATGATCTCACCTGGAAAACACGGTGCTCACACCCTAGGTCAGCTTCTCTCTCTTCTGTGTTTGTGAAGACCAGCTCCTCTCACTCTTTCCTTGCCCCATCTAAACATTTCAGGAGCTACTAATTCACACGTGAGACTTTCTGATCTCTGGCACACACTATGGAGGTGCAAAGAATTGCTATAGCAGCGTGATTTATCAGCATTAAAATATCTGACATAACATTCTCCCAAGGAGGCTGGCAGTGAAAACTTCAAGTGGCGCAGTGTGATCTCCCAGTAGGAATGGATGTAAAGACAATGGAAAACAGAAGGAAAGTAAAGGCTTAGTGCAGCCCCACATTCTCATTTCCAGATCCTGCAGAATCACCTAATAGTTGTCGAGGTGTGAAATACAAGGTGTGGGGAAGGGAAGCTGTGATCATTTGTTGCAGAAAGTGTCTGTTTTTTCCTTATCAATTCCCTGTCCGGGGTTCAAAACTGGTACTGGGTTTGAAGAAGTGGTTTGGTAATACAATGATATATTTGTGGCTAGTCTGGAGTGGTAAAAGAGGTCCAACCTCTTGCTTTTGGGCAAAACCTGCTCACCAGTGGTGTTCAGTATTGCACGGTTGGCCAGTTTGATCTTTTCCTTTCACAGCAAATATTGACACGTCTCCATAGCAGGCAGCCAGGGGAACAAGAGCCTGAAGAGCCGATATCATGAGTAAGAGGCTGATATCATTTTGATATCATGACTATGAGGGTGGTATCCTGTTGATATCACGAGTGCAAGGCTGATATCATGTTGATATCATAAGTGTGAGGCTGATAGCGTGTTGATATCACGAGTATGAGGCTGGCTGAGGTCTGAGGGAAATCTCTTAGCAATGTTCTCGATGATGCAAATCCTCAAGCTTGCTATTTCATAGCTGTGTTTCTTTATAACAATTCTCTAAAGGGATTTCTCACAGACAAAAAACTTTTGCCAAGGCCTTCATCTTCTGTGTTGGCTTTGTGTAGGACGGCAGAGCGCGTGGCCGGATGGCCTGTGTCGTGCACACCGTGGTATTTCAGTCATGCACACAGCTCCCAGAGAAGTACTCAGCTCACATGAATGTGTGTTATGTACTTCGTTTTTAAGTAGAGTGGCACTTAATAAATGTGAAACACCTTTGGTTAGCTGGATGTTTGAAATGCTTGATGCACTCACAAACAGGAAAGTCACTCCTATAACAAGAACCACACGGCGCTGCCTCGGGGAATTTTGCAACCTGAGAAAGACTTAATGTGGCCTGTGAATATCTGAGGTGGGAAGGAGTGTTTAAATAGCACGAACAAATGACAGGCTAGATATGAGTTAGACTGTGATTATCTTCCTGCAAGACATACAAAGGGTATTAATTTATCAAAGGAAGCTGCTAAAGGCTACGTGACTGATATCTGTCCTCAAGGTTGACTGGAGAAACAGCTGAGACCCGGGCTTCCCTGGGCAACCTGGGCCAGGGCCTCCCCACCCTCACAGGAAAACGTTTCTTCCTCAGATTTCATCTCCATCTCCCCTCTTTCAGCTGAAAACTGTTCCCCCTCGTCCTCTCCCTGCCCTCCCTCATCCAGAGCCCCTCTGCAGCCTTCCTGGAGCCCCTTTCAGCACTGGAAGCTGCTCTAAGGTCTCGCACAGCCTTCTCTTCTCCGGGCTGAACAACCCCAACTCTCTCAGCCTGGCCTCGGATGGGAGGTGCTCCAGTCCTCAGGTCATTTCTTTGGTATGAGAATGTGTAATAGGAACATTTCTTCAGACTTCACCCCTAAATCCTGGCTTCTCTGCTACCCCACTGGCTCGATCCAGTAAGAACATTCCCATACGCTGTAACTGCTGGACACCACAGTCGTGTTATACTTTTATTGCCTTATTTAGCCAAGAGATTAAACGTAATGTTCAGATTATGTAGAACATTAACTCCTAACAATAAGCAAATAAGACATTAGAAGCTTTGCTATTAAAACGTTTAGTGCTGGCTTTGCTGCGGAGCATACAGGAGCTGTGACTGATGTTCTGTGAGGGAGGAGGCGCAACGGAGAAGAGGCTCTGTGTGTTCAGCGTGAGGATCTCTTCCTTCTGCAAAGGTAGAGCCCGTAGCTGCCAGTCCGCAGGCTGTGTCGGTGCGTGTGTTAGTGGGTATTTTCATGTGTACTAAACCACCTCAGCCCGGCTCTGCCAACTGTGGCTGAGAGTCTGGGGGTTCTCGGTCAGGTAATTAAGTTCTGGCCTGTCTCCCAGTTGCCTGGTGAGTGGGGATCTCGTACCCGTGCTTGCTGGGCCAGTCTCAGCCCCGCACCGCGGCTTCGCCTCTCCCCGGGAGTCGCGATGTGCTAGTCTTGTCTTTCAGACAGTATTTTTATGTGAGCTGATGGTTGCCAGGGTAACGGAGGCTTCGGGGAGTCTTGCGCCGACGCAGCGCCCTGGCCTCAGCGAGCGCTGGGAGCAGATGTTGGCTGCGAGCTGGGGAGCCAGGCGGACGGCGGCACTGCCGGCAGCCGCACGTGAAGGCAGCTGGAGAGGACAATCTGCCTGGCTGCTCTCGGGGCAGGAGAGCAGGTTCCCGGCTCGCTCGCTCTTTCTGCCTTTTTTGTTGTAATTTAGTATTCTTGTCTCACCCCACAGGGGTTCCTCAGCCGCCGGCTTAAAGGCTCCATCAAAAGGACAAAGAGCCAACCGAAGCTCGATAGGAACAGCAGCTTCCGGCACATTTTACCTGGCTTCAGGAGTGTGGACAATGAAAGGTAAGGGGATGTTTCTCGGAGAGGGTGAGAGAGAGGGAGAAGGGTGATACTGATTTTTCCGGGTCTTGGTAATGTCTTGCTTATCTTACTCGGAGTGAGAGCCACATCTGCAATACAAGTAGACTGACTTAATTGCGAGAGGGTTAACGTTAATTCGTTGGCAAGCGTG
Organism: Piaya cayana; assembly: GCA_013389865.1. Lineage (NCBI taxonomy): Eukaryota > Metazoa > Chordata > Aves > Cuculiformes > Coccyzidae > Piaya > Piaya cayana. Next base: position 102,280 of record WAAB01021100.1, on the reverse strand, counting down.
CAGTGCAAACCCTCCCTTTTTAGGTTAAATAACGTGGACTGAGAAGCCCGACTGCTCTGCTTTCTTTCCCCAATAAATCCTAAGTTGATGCACCAGCGTATAAATAGCACAGAGATGCAGCAGCCAACGCCGGCTGATGCGGGTGCAGGAGGGAGGGATGCTCACACACTGGACGACATGGAACATTACTGGGTTACACGTACAAACAATAACATAGAACAATAACAGTCGTAATCTCCCCAAATCCCTCTGTCCCCCTGCTGCACGCACACATCTCCAGCATAGCTGGTGACTGCTGTCATTATCCTGAGATGGATTCTCGGCGTGGGGCCGAAGCGGCTTTTTCTGTCTGAGCCATGACAGGGTCCTTCAGGCCAGGAGGGCTATGTTGCAGGGGATGTGCAGATGGATCAGGGAAGCATTTACCATGGGGTGGTCAGTACTGGGGAAAATTGCAAGTGAAATAAAGGGGCAATGAGACCTTGGTTTTATTCTGCATATGAGTTAGAAAGTAAAGTAGCTCTGTAGTGGATTTGTCTGTATTCGTGTATGTGTGGGTTGATGTTAGTGTGGGCACGAGATGGGGACACGTTCTAGGTAAATTGTGTGTAAATTCCCATGCAGATCAAGGTCACGGTTGGGTACGATAGACTGTGGTACCAGCCACAGAAACAAAGTGGTGACTTGCTTCCAAAAGGAAGATCTTTCAACCTTTCGTGAATCATTTTGGGGATGACACAGAAGTAGTGAAGTGCCAAGAAAAGTCTGTGTCTGAAAAATACACCCAATCAGACAGACACTGATGGAACTGCCGTGGCAGTGGCATTTTAAAATATCAAGATGGTGCTTTAGAATCCATTGAGGAAATGCTTCGCTCTTAAAATGACAACTTTTACTCTGGTTTAGCTGTACTCCCTCACCGGAGGGGCTGCACATTTGTGAAGGCTGCAGATGACAACTAGCAATCTGGATTTTTCCTTACCTGACCTATTACAGCTCCTCCTAAGCTTTTTCCTCCTGGATTCTGCGAGTAGAAGGGTTGTGCTGGTCAGTGCAGTGACAGTCCAGGGGTCACTATCTGGGAATTCAGAGCTGATGTGATTCCTGTGCTGCAGTTTTCACAGATGCTCAAAGTAGGGCACTGTGTTCCGTATGGAAGAGAGATGAGAGTGGCCGGGCGGCCGGGGATCTGCCTACGGTGCTGCTTCTCTCAAGGAACAGGCAGATCAGACAGTGCCTTCTCTCTCCCTAGGTGAGTTTTGTTTCTTTCTGTGGATTGGCAGAACAGGACACAGGAATTAACTGTTGCAGTCGGCTCTGCAGCCAAAGTAATTTTCCTGAATTAAGCCTTGCAGTCGCTGTGCCTTCCCAGCACAAGAGCCCTGGAGCTTGTGGGTCAGTGGCCTCATGCAGAGCCAGGCTCGCTGCAACTTCTCTTCAGAGAGATTCGGGGATTTTTCAGAGTAGATTTTAAAGGGTGAGTCAAAGGAGAGTGGCATTTGGCAGCCTTGTATAAAACCCAAGGATTGGCTTACATGAGTATTTAGAAATGGAAAATGAAAGGCTTCTATTAGGCAGGTGTCACTTCTGGATACACGTAATCTGTGACACAGAGACATCCCTCATCCGGGGGAACGGCCTGGCGCGAGGTGGCTGTGGGCAGTGAGCTGTAGTCCCCCAGCCTTCATTGGAGTGTATCCGGTGAGCAGGTTTCCTTCTGCAGGAGATCTTGACCTTTGCTACCCTTTCTCTCAGAGAGGTGAAAGAAAAGCAGCAGCTGGGCTTCTCAGGCATGCATCAAGGGTTTGGTTATGGAAGATAATTTTGTCTTCCTGAACATCCCCATCCACATCTGCCAAAATGCACAATGCACTCACTTCTCTGTGTGAAAAGGGTTGAGTCTTTTAGCTCACTCCTGTGTATTTTCTGCTGTGCTTCCTTGTCTGCCTCAAAATCCCAGATCTGTTTCAAAGCAGCATCTGGTACTGGATATTTGCCTCTTAAATATTTGATTCTTGACTCCATCTTGTATCCAAGCTGATTGTTCACGATCTGCTCCTTTGCTGATGGCAGGAACCATTGTAACAGCGTTCCGTTCTGGAGCTTGGTACAGGTTTTTGTGGGAGATGCCATTGCGAAAATGAATAGTGCAGTAAATGCAGTCAAAGCGCTCCAGGTTGAAATATTGAGATGTAGCAGATCATAAATGAATCTGTTACTTGGCTTCCCTGTGTCTAAATGGGCACTGTCATGCCTTGTAGTTTCTTTTCTTTTTCCTGGTTACCCTGCTGTGTGCAGCGGTTGTTCATGGATACATGGAACGGGCACATCCGTGTGCAGATGGGGCGTGTGGGGAGAGCAGAGCAGAGGATACAGACACACAAATCTGTGCTATTTATCCTCTGGTTGATTAATGCAAGCATTTCAATACATGCTGTCAATTAAAAATGGAAAAATATTACCCTCCACAATAGCGAACAGCGTGTGCAGTATGAGATTTATAGCACAGCAAAACAAGGGAATGACATTAAGCGTAGGGAAAGTCATGAGATGTCTCCTTGTCATCGGTTCAGCATCGCCTGCTTAATTCTGGGTCAGTAGAGTCTGGGTTTGTACCTCGCCTCGACACTACAGGAGCAGCCAGGTTTCCAGGGCAGTCTGGCAGAGCTGCTCCTATGAAAGGCTGCTCCTGTGTCCTGGGGAGGAGCCGACAGCTCCGAAATGGGGGAAGGGGGTTATTGTCGAGTTGACACGCCATCCGCCAGTGTCTCATCCCCACGGCCTGGCTGCCATCGCTCTCTGCCTTGGAGAATGTGGGTGGATGTGCATTTGGAACAACTATGGAAACTCAGGGAATTGTGGTTCACTAAAGCCTTGGTCACACATTTTTTCTCTATAAGGAACATATGAAGAACTACTCAAAGGGTTCTGTCAGAAAAATACGTTGGTTAAAGCCAAGCAGAGCTAACAGTCTAGAAGAAACATGGGTGTTTCTCATCACGTTGGGGTTTGTGTCACCTGAGAAGAGACCTTGTGTCTGAAAGAGGTGGAATAAGTAGATTCCTTTGGGGTTCACGTTGGAGTGGTTGGCCCTACTTCGCCAGCCTTTTGCTGGTTTTGTTTTCAGGGCCCTGGGCCAGTGGCAGTGACAAAGCTATTGACTGGAACAGGGGAAGCAAACTCAGACCAACCAGAGCTGCTTCTGTGTGAGGTGCATTCACCTGGGACTGTCAGTTCATATAGACGTGAGAGTGAAGGAGGGTTGTGAGAGGAGTGCTGTCAGCTTGGTGGCTGCTCAGGTTGCTGTTGGAGCTCAGAAGGGGTCTGATAAAGTGGCATTTTGCTCACAATGCTTCTTGTATCCTGATTTACCACAGCAGCTAACAAAAGTTTTATCATAGAGCATAGATGATTCTCTCTGTAGCAACCTCTCTGGAACCAACCCACAACTCAATCATATGGCAGGGGGAATTTTTCTTAATTGATCTCTCATTTCTGCTCCAAAATCAG